>MU005569.1:360249-375781 GCA_010405425.1 Lentithecium fluviatile CBS 122367
CATATTGGCTGAGTTATGGGGTGTTGAAGATATTGCGATTTTTCGGCGAACTGTGCGCCAGGTGAGGACGTGCGTCAGCTGATTAAGCACGTTAACATGATTGGCTCTTCCAGCGACAGAAATCCAACTCTTCGACATATCATAAGAAATGATGCACAACAAGAAAAGTTTTGAGAACCCGAGTGAGGTTAGATTCAGATATATATATATATATGCTATCGCTCGGATAGCTCGCACTACCATCTTGCAAGCTTGTAAGCGCAGCCCGCGATGTCGGCAGAACACCAACCCACAGAACTGGATGCATCCGATTTCACACCTCAATCGTCCGATAATCCCACGCCGAATGAATCTTACCAATGCCAACGCAGCGTCCTACCCTTGACGTGTGATGGCAACTCTCACGAACATGCTGCATCGACCGCAACTAGACTCGACCCACTCGAACAGCTCTCCCCGCACAATGTGAGCCGTTCTTTGCAGAATCTCCAGCCTCTTGCCGATGTCAAGGTATCTACACTCCAGCTCGTGCAGATCCCTGGAGCCTATCTAAACCCACAATGTGGTCTGGAATCCGACTTAACCAAGGGGATCGGCTCTTGGTCTGGTTCGACTTGCGTCGCAAGCTCCATTAAATCGTCAACAGCAACTTACGTCCCACCATATGCGCACTGGGACAGCTTGGCTGATCAAATTGACGAGGAGAAGGAAAAATCGAGTCTTCAAGATCGCCAGGAGAAGTCGATTCCTCAAGATCACCGAGGCGGCTTGGATGACACTTCAGGGTCGTCTTCGAAACCCTCGTGCATATGTATCTCGAACAACCAGAGCGCTTTTATCCAATGGTTTTACAACACACATTGGCCAAAGCTAGTCGAACCTTGGTCACCGTACAATCTAAGGGTTAGTCAAGTCAATTTTGGATGTTTCAATGTTACTCACTTCTGCTAGAATGGAAATCATTTACACCAGATAGTCTTGGAGAATATCCTTCACAACATTCATGCCTCGACAAAGTTCAATACCCGTCCAAGGGACAGACTTATTTCCACGTGGAATCCGATCAGGTTGCCTATTCTGCGCCATGAGCGGGATGGAGAACACTTGCATATGTCGGACAGACTACTCAAGATGCTGGCAGTCTTGAACCCTCAAACGAACCCGAGCAGAGCGAATAGCTTCTTCAACGGACTAGACATACTCGTGGGAGACTTAAGAAATAGATTGTGAGTTGTTCAAGAATACTCCAAGTTTATCCACTAATCGGGAGCTTCAGTCCAAACGACTATGTTGTCTTCGGACTGGTCAGAGCTTTGGAACGCTTAGAGCTCTTCTACCAGCTGAACTTCGTAAAGGCCTCAACGAATCTGAATCAGTGGTCACTAGTAAGTGGGGAAGCTGAAGATGGTACAGACGGCGCGATCGCAAAGGATGAATCACACATCGCAGACTGTTCGCCATCCGGTCTCAATTCGGCGACCGCTTCTCATCCCGGGCAACATTCTAAAGATGGGCAATTTACTTCCGGTGATCAGAATAGTAACGAAGGCCCAAGGCTTAGCGGAAAGCGTCGAATCCAACTACAGAAAAAGGGCCGACGGCTAGCGTGCCCAATTCGCAGACATCAAGAAGTCCATGGTCAAGATATTACGTGTGGGTTCGATGGTGCGGCTAACATGTGGGGGGTCACGCAACATCTGAGGACACTAAAGCACTCCCACCCTTTCATTGCTCTTTGCCGTCATTGCTGGATATATGTGACTGACCAAGAAGAGTATCATAACGTCCACAAGAACAGTTTATGCGCACTTGATTCACAACCACGAGGCCTTCGGGTACCTGAGCTTTGGCAAAAGCTATACCGCAGCATCTATCCAGGATCGAATAGGATTCCAAGCGCCTGTAAGTTTCCACACATACCAGCTGAAATCTGCCTGCCCGGCTTCCAAGCATCCAATGCTGACCTGTCATAGGGACCGATGAACGGCATTGGTAGGAAATCATAATATCAAGTCCCAGCAATACAACACAGCCTTCGGAAGCCTTGTCACGAGATGTTGAACCGTCTCAGAACCTTCCTTTTTTAGGCGATGAGCCTACGGGCAGCAACGACCCCGTTACCATCCCTCAAGCGTCAAACCGACGGGCCAACTCATCGACAGACGAGCTAGCAGAAATGGCGGCCTTGGATCTTTTCGAATCAATGTTCCGGGATTCTTTTCGTCGCCCAGGTGACCTTGGTGACTATTACTTAGACCAGCTGGTACTGGGGCAAGCAAGCCAGTTACCGCCTGAGCAGATCCAGGCGTTTGCAGATCGTTTTCGAGACAGAGCAATCGAGATCGTGGGTATGCTACAGTTGCAAGCTGAGAACAACACCCCACAGGCGAATATTTCTCCGGATCTTCCAACCTCCGGTAACGACACTCGGGCAATGGAAGCGGAGCTGGATCTATCGACATCACCGCATAATCAAGCCTGGCTCGGACAGTTTCCTGTGCCTGAGCAGATGCTCGCCGACCCTTTCGAGATTGCAACCCCCGTTCAGCAAGTGTATTCACACGACTTTTTCAATATTGGCGACTGGCTTGTATCAGACGAGCCTCCAGATAAGCCCAGCTCATCGTTGCGTTCCTCGTTGTCGTCACCTGTGGTTTCGTAGTCATGAAGTCCAGATTTTGCTTCGTTCTTCTCTTGGGTTCTTCTACTCGGTAACAAGGTTACAACTCTCCATGGAAGCCTACGTGCACGAAGGGCTTTCAGCATTTATTTCCGAGCATTTGTCTTTGAAGCTTCTGAGATAGTGAGATCTTAAGATATTCGAGCCATGACCGCCAGGAACACATCCCTAGTGAATTGTTAAAGGCTCCGGCGTTTAATTAGTGGTATTATGCGGCAAGAATTGTGTCTCAATTGGACTTAATATATATATTCTTAGCAATGATGGTTGCAATCGATTTCGCATTTTGCACGTTCCAGCAACTCCTGGCCATCATGGATACCAAGATAAGATGTTCCTGATAGCGACATTATGCATGTTCTTTTGCCGTTCCCCTACAACACATCTAACTTAAAGGATTCAATCCGGTACATTGCTTCAATCCTACCACGTATTGTCTGCCAGTACAAGGACTTAACCTAGGCTCTCTTGTAGAAACGACGTTGGTCCTTCACTACCCGAGGAAACCACTGCAAGAAGCTGCGATCGTGGGCTAAATCGTGTGTGCCCGACAGCTTCAGCGAATAGTGGGGCCGGTATCTCGAACCAATCAGGTGGGTGATGGGTGGAGGATTTAGAAATTGGGAAAGGTCCGTGCACATTCGACTGCTTATTGAATTTGTGGGATGACAGGACATATCGTTGATGATGGTACGCAACAGTGTGACAAGTACTATGCAATACAATTCTATATATGGGAACGGAAAACGTCTATGGCGGCGTCTGAGTAGCTATCGGCGCCGTTTGCCAGTATGCATGTGCAGCTTTTGCTGAGGTTGTAGTGACTGTGGGGGTAGGGTCTAGGCAACGTCCGAACCAGCCATGGCTTGTGCACGTAGTCGTTGTAGCTTCACTAGTCGTTGTCGAATCGCTCGTGGTCTTGTCCTTGCATCCGAACCAGCCGGGCTATTTCCATTAGTTAGTTTATGTTACAAGTGTGCAGGGCAACACGACTTACCGTCTTGCAGGTACTAGTGGTTGTGGATGTGGTTGTGGCAGAAGTGGTAGTGGTGGGAGCCGAAGTAGTCGTCTCGTCCCGACAGCCCCACCAACCGGGCGTCTTGCACGTTTCTGTTCGCGTTCGTGGTGTGCTAGTCGCGGTCGTCGTTGTACTTGTCGCTGTAGTATGTGTCCCGTTCTCAAATTTCCACAAGTAACAGTCTACACAATCAACGGCTTCATCCTCACAAGGAGCGGCTTCGTCGTACTTCGCATAGACATTATCTATAGCGTACCGGAGCCGGTGCGTATTTGTGCTCTGTCGCCATCCCCAATCCTTGACGACATCATAGACGCATCGTTTGCCGGTGTGACAGGCTGTCTCAAATGCGTAACCCGCTATGGAGCAGAAACTCGATGCACCATTGCAGGTACCCATGTATACAGGATCCGCCGTGTGGCCAAAGTGGAAGGCCCCGGTATTTCTTCGAAGTGGCGAATCCTGACCAGCCACTTGAAGACCGAGCCGGGCTGCAGCTAATGCCTGTGGATATGCCTCGAACGTCACGGCCGGTATACCTTGGCGCAGGCCAATCAAGGATGCGAGCACCCCACCTAAGCTGTGCCCCGTAGTGATGATGCTTGCTCTCGGATACAGCTGAATGACTTCGTCGTACAGTTCTAGAGTAGCTTCGAAATATCTGTTTGGCTTCACCAACTCTTTTGAAATACACTGCTGGTCGCACGTATAGGTACCGGTTTGGCAATCGCACACCTGTCGCCAAAGATACGAGCCTCCCTGACCACAGCAACAGGAACCAAATAAGTTGTCATTCTCCTTGTCGTGTCCAGAAGTACCGTTGCCCTCAAACATGGCCACCGTAGTCCCTTTCACGGCGAGGATAACGGTCGCGTTGGTGTCATCGCTGAACACGTGACCTCGAATTCCGCTATCCTCCCATCCGAAGGGAATCGAGCTGTTCCAGGTTTCACCAACGTCAAGCCATTCGGGATCGTTGCGATCGGGCTTATAGGCATCTTCAGACATGTTCGCGAAGTTGATAATGGTTTGTTTGTCGGCAATGTCTGGTCCTAATACGTGTTCCGGAACCCATAATGGTGACATAGGCGTCTGTAACCCAGGATGCTGGAGAGGTGATTTATCAATCCTGATCGGCGCGGTTTTGATCGGGAACGGTCCGAGCTGGGCGGCGGCATCTGCCTGGGCAGCAACCCTTTCTGATGTGATATCCAAACGCCGCGCTCGAGGGCCTCGCTGCCCAGCACCATGATGAAAAACGTATCGTAAAGTTAGACCATCTGATCTGAGGGCATTTTGTGTCTTCAGGCCATCATCTTGTCGATACAGAGAGGGTGGCGTTTGGTGCCTAGGCCGAAACACATTGTAACCGGCGAGGGAGCACAGAAACCCGCCGAGGTAGAGGGTTGGTACTACGATGAATACGAGAAGGAGAAAACGGGGAAAGGACATCCAAACCGCATGGGCCGGCATGTTAGGTTGGCATATCGAGAGTTGTGTGTTGGTGTCTGATGTTGTCGTGCTCGGTCGACCGATCCAATGTCAGAGCCCGTGCACGCGACGTGGCGCATGACCCGTGGCTCAGCGCTAACGCGAAAGGAGCATAGCCTCTCTCGCTTTTCTCGTTCACTAATCACAATGGCAGCAAGTGAAGACACGCTACGTCATTTACCTTGCTTCCCCCGTCCGCGTGTCGTCCCTTTATAAACGCAATAACGGTCCTCTTTTTGAAAGATGTTTCTTACCATGTCGCGTACGTACAATTCGATATCATGTCATCGTCTTCCTCCGTGGCACCCGAGACTCGACACTTGACGTCAGAAAACGGTATCTGAAAGGGTCGAATGCAACGATTGCGGTGGTGACAGTTTGAATTTCTGAGCTTTTCTCCACTTCTCACGGCTGAAGCAACAGTTCGAGATCTTTCTTGATCTTCGCAGCGTGTATGTCCCTGCCTTGATTCCAGCTCTCCTAACATCATGAGAAGGAAGCTTCCAGAGCACCTCACGTCGTACATTTCATCATGCCGAAGGAACATAGACATGGAATGGCAACTCAATTTCGCCCACGACACCATCGTTCGACTTATCGATCCGGCTGTCTTCCCGAGTGCCGTGTCGTACTGGCCACTGTTGAGTCATTCAGTGATCAAGCGCTGAACAGCAGTTCATCACGATGCCACATGCCGCTCATCCGAGCACCCTCGGGATCTCTTGTTCATGGCGGCAGTCTCCGATACTAAGATTGATTCTCAGAATGGCTACCCACAATCCCCTATGAGTGTTGGCAGTTTCTTCGCGGACGTCTTGGCGGCTCATTATCTGCTCTAGCCGAGGATGCCTGGGAGGAGCCCTTTCGTCTCTCTCTGCCAATTATGTCCCCTCTGTTGGGTCGCCTACAGCGTAGTACCCTTGGCTCCGGAACCTATGGTCCAGCTTCGTCGTGACGGCCGGGCTTGTGACCGGGAGTGGGACAGCGGCTGACGGCCTAGGGAGATGGGAAAGCCGATGCTGCTAGGAGCAGCGCGATCACAAGCCCGCCGTCCCACAATGCGGTGCGACAAGCCTGCCGACGGAATCACTAAACAACGATATTTCCCCACGTTCCGAATCCTGTGAAAGATTCCAGGTTCTACCGAACCCTCTGGCCCTCAGTGGCCGAGCTCAGGGAGACACCGGAAAGCAGGATATCACGCAGCATTATGAGAAGGATCTTTTGGGCCCGGTGCTCGCAGTGCCACTTTCACTGTTCTTTTAACGGTGATACGTACCTGCTGTGCGCTTTCTCAGCCCTTGAAAACCGGTTGCGCATTCCCATGGGACCTGGATAGGTTAGCAAGGTGTCCCTGAATCTGCGTGGAAGGCTACCGCAAGCCCCGAAGGGCGCCTCCTTGTTATTGCGGAGGGATACTCAAACTCTCGGCAGTAGCGATGTAGCTGTTCACACTTCCACCGATGACCCGGGTACAGCATCCATGAACGACGATATCCGATGAGATTGCGACTGCGCAGATCCGGGATCACAAACGTCACCTGTACTTTCACCTGCTTGCTTCTGAGGCTGTAGACCGACTCACTTGGAGTGGACTTTCATAGGCAATAGCCGGCGAATCCCGTAGCCTTTCGGGATGAATGGGCGAGAGAAGGGCAACATATGCGAAGCTCGACCGCGTACGAGTAGCTACAGCCAGCTGTCGTGTATTAGTGCAACAACGGACTTAAAGGAATCCCCTTCAGCGCATCCAAGATATGTCTACGGATTTTACTATGAAAACGAATTTCAGCTCTTGCAAGGCAATACTGAGCTTCCTGCACCGGATAGTTAACAGGCAGTCAATCCAGGTTTTGGCTATCGCAATCATGAGACACGAAGAACAACGCCCAGGTTTTGCGAATAATTGACGAGACCCGCTATGTCCTTCGAGGCGCCATGTCACCGCAATTGGATACCGTCATCGTGGTACACGAAGGCGTGCAAATGAGTTGCGCTCTTCCATATCCTGCTCATATGTTATTGGACTGAGCTCTGGTATCTCCGCCTCACGAAGCATGTCTTCGGATTAGGAAACCCGGGCAAATGATCATTTGCCATGGATATCCACCAGGCGTCATTATTCCAAATCGCCAAACTTTGTACATGGTCGCTCCAGGTCAAATCTCAAATAGGACTTGGACTAGCAGAAGCACTGCTTTCCCACTAAGAGGCCCCTTGTGCGAATGAACAACAATAGGGTTTAATCCGAAGGGGAATGAAATCGTTTGCCGGATCCGCAGCTGATTACGTCTTCGAATGCAGCAGAGTCTATGATGACTCCAACATATTACAGGCCTCCCGCCATATCGATCAACACGACGCATAAAGCGCCTCAGGCGGAGTTCTCAGCAGGGAAAGCATCGTCCTATCTGGATCTCAACTTCGCTCTCATCAGTCTGAAAATGTCAGTCTCAGACCGCATCGGCGCTCCCGAATCACATCCACGTTTCCACGGCGTCCTCGCCGAGCTTACTCATCTCATTCTTCGCCGATGCTTCAACTCTGTCGAGCAGACTGCTTTGAGTGTTGTCACTCTTTGGCTTCTCACTTACGTTCTCACCACCGTCTATACTCGCTGCACCCGCATTTCCGGCGTGCCAGGTCCCTTCTGGGCTGCCTACTCCCGGTTTTGGTTGTTGAGGGCTTATGCGTCTGGCTGCCTCTGGCAAATCTATCACAACACTAGCCTCACATATGGACCGCTCACTCGTATCGGGCCGAATCAGGTGCTGCTCTCAGACCCTGAAGAAAGTATGAGGATCTTAGCTCCTCGCAGCAAATATGAACGAGGACCGTGGTATGACGCCTTCAGGATCGAACCTAACCGACCCAACATTATAAGCCAGAGGCACAGGTCGACTCATCTTCGTATGCGCTACCAGATGGCTCCGGGGGTACATACACTTTGGTTCATTTGCCATCCGCTAACTAACGTGACTCAGTACAGTGGAAAAGACATCGCCAATTTCGAGAACATTATGAACGTTCGAGTTCTAGACTTGACGGACCACATTACCGCCGACTGGACGTCCACCGCAGATTCAACAGTCGTCTTCGACCTTGGGAGATGGATTCGCCACTTGACCATGGATACCATCACCCACATCTCTTTCGGCAAGCCGCTTGGTTATGTGGAGAACGGCCAGGACGTCATGAACTTCACAGGCGTTGTGGAGCAGTTGCTACCTGTCGTGCTCCGTTTTAGCCTGTTCACAGAGCTAAAATACGTTCTTCAAGTGCTGGCAAGAATACCATGTTTCAGACGCAAGCTGTTTCCCCATTCCACACACTCCACCGGGCTTGGTGGGATCAAAGCAGTAAGGCACTCTCCAATTTTGTATTCATGTGCTAATAATTCAAAGATCACCAAGGATATCATCAACTCTCGACCTCCGCCAGAACCGCGTACGAAGTCCGACATGTTGAACTCATTTCTATGCCACGGGATTTCGCCAACTGAGGTGGAATCGGAGATGGTAATCGCACTGTTTGCTCTCCGCACCTTTGTCTTCTTAATCCTATCTAAGTATTCGCAGCGTCGCCGGCTCTGACACGACCTCAACTGGGCTCCGCGCCACCATCCTCAACATCATCTCAAACCCCCCTGTGTACCGAAAATTGCAACAAGAGATCGACGAAGCCATAACAAGGGGGCTCATCTCCTCTCCCATTCAAGATACCGAGGCCCGCCGTCTACCATACCTCCAAGCGTGTATCTACGAAGGCCTCCGCTGTCATCCGCCGTTGGTAATGCCTCGCGAACGCATCGCACCGCCAGAAGGCGACACCGTCTGCGGGTATCACTTACCTGGAGGCACGATCGTTGGTTTGAACGTATGGACGAGCCAGCGCACCAAGGTTTACGGAACGGACCCCGAGGTCTTCCGACCCGAGCGATGGATTGAGGCAAGTGACGAGCAGCGAAGAGCTATGCGAAAGGTGTGGGATTTGGTCTTTGGATATGGCACAACCAAATGCCTTGGAGAGAATGTCGCCCTGATGACGATGAACAAGGTCTTGCCTGAGGTGCGTTGTTTCACCTTGCCACATGTGGTGCAAGCTAAAAATGCAATAGCTGTTCAGGCGCTTTGACATTTGTACCATCGATCCTCAACGTCCTTGGCACAGCGAGTGCTACGGTATCTTCTTCCAAAAAGGCTTCAATGTCCGCGTTTCCAAACGCGAAGCCTTTTCGTAGCCTCGGTCCTGTAGATGTCCTTTCGCTACTATAACGGCCTCGCTATCCGGTATTCGTTGATGATCAGCAGTCCTTTCCAGAACTCCACTTGGTTTCTATGGTGCACTCTCATTGCAGACACGGTCAATCCCACTATCCGGTATCTATGAATTGACTCTTTCCGTATGCCAATATATATACAATGAAACAAAATCCAATCTCTCATCTCCACCCTTCCAGAACTCAAGCTCCAGATGGTGCAGCACCAGAAGGTATAGCTCCAGACGGCGCCGCACCCCCACCCATACCACCGCCCTGCTGACTCGTCGCTGTCAAATTCACACCAAGCGTGATATACCCCACCATCCCATTCGTCACATCCACCCCATCCAAAGCCTCAACCTGCACAATCGGCTCCCACCCCGTCCCCGTCTCCCCCGCATAGATACTATCCACATCATTCGTCGTCCTCTCAATTTGCGTGTGGCTCGCATACGGCTGCAACGCCATAATCTGCTGACTCAGCTCCTCATCAAAGAACAGTTGGCCCGTGGACACGATGTTGGAGGCCGAGATGGTGCCGTTGCCGCGGATGCTCCAGTCGGTGTGGACTTGCACGTGGATGTGGATGGTGCGCTCGACGTAGAAGCCTGGGAAGATGGTGGCCATTTCCATGACGCCGTTGCTGTCGGTCGGCCACATGCCGCGCAACCAGGTACTGTCGCCTGTGTGCAGGTCGAGGTCGCTGCCGATTGTTTTGTTGAGTTGAGAAAGGAGCTCCTCAAAGGGGGTGTTGGGGCTGAGGGCATCGAAGGAGGAGTAACTGCCTGTTGCGTTGCCTTGTTTGTGTTGGTTTGTGTGTTTTTGGTGGGTGTTGAGGGATTGGGACTTACAGTGCCACATATCTACCATGACGTTCTGCGCCGGCTCGCAAGTGTTCACATCAAGCACCCCGATATCCAGATATAACGGAATTCCCACTTGATCCTCCCTCATATCCTGCCTCAACGTCTCGCTGCGAGGCCAGACGTACGGGCCAGCAGTGACATCAGGCACCAAGACACAAGTGTCGTTCTGGATCGTGGTGTAGTGTGGATCCTCAGTAGTGATGTTGTAGTTAGTAGTGCGCGGAATGATGCTCGTTCCCAGTGAGCGCTTGTTGAGCGAGCGCTTCTTGCGCGCCATAGAGAAAGCGCCAGCTGCAGCGGCGCATCGCTTGTTGATGGCTTGGTGGGAGGCTACCTCGCGGGCAGAGAGCTCGTGATGCGGGTGTGCTGTCGTAGTGGATAAGGCTAGGGCGAGCGAGAGGAGACCGGCGGTGGTACGCATGGTGAACGATTGGATACGAACGAATGTAGGGAACGAGTGAATCGGATTGGATGCAGAGATGCAGAAACGAAACAGATGAGAGCCATTTGTCTACTTATACTCCGTACCCAACTCTACATTGCAAACTCGTCATCATGGTTCTCCTGCCAAGGGCATCGACGCATGGGTACGCGTAACTGTTCTGCAGCGCTTCTAGGATTGTAACTTTCGGTATCCACAAAAGAAGACCTCAAAGCAATCCGAGCAGGCTTGGAATATCAAAAGCATACGCCAGTGTGCACAAGCCGTCCAATGAAAAAGTTCTTTGCACCGCTGACGGGTGTTTCACAGATATCGTGGTACCGATTGGTCGGTCGCGGACGCGTAAGGCAGTGGGGACGAAACGGGCCGTTGAGCTTAAACGGGGCTTATCCCGACGAGCGTGTGCGTATCCAATCACGTGATGATATGGAGGGTCGGGAATGTTGAAATTCGATTGTTCGAAGGGGTAATGATCGGAGTAGCGATGGAAGTGGTGGGAGTGTTGGTCGGGAGTGCTCTCGCCCATCACTTCCAACCTCAAATTCTTCACCTCGATCTATCTCCATCGCACAATCTTCGAGATACATGTTTAGCAGATTTGACGAACTTTTTGGTGGTTTTCCCCATCGCAAAATCAGATCAGATCAAGGAACTCCGGTCGAAAAGATCATAGGCGGAATCAACAAGTTGGGATTCGATGAAGGTGACGGGAACCAGGCCAAGCAAACAGGTTGTTGTAATGGTTGCAAATTTTCGAAAAGCGCAGCCGCTCCTTGCAACCACTTCAGTCAAGCACAATTGATGCAGTGTGGTCTTTTCTCCGTCAGAGCCGTGGATCATTCTTTCAAACCCTGGCAGCTCGTTGGCGCTAACTCTTTGGGGACCAGACGAGCTCCTCCAAGCTGATTCGATGTTCCAGATGTCCAGATGTCAAAAATCACTTCCAACATTCCCTTTTGGAACAGCGAAGCATGTGAACAAAATTTCCAAATAACCCTATGAGCAGGGCTAAGATTCGCATGGGGGAGATGGTAGCTGCAGCTGAAGATTCGAGCCATTGCCGATTAGCTGACGTCCTCCGTTCTGTGACTTACTGCAGAGCCCGATACCCTCGATATTGCGGCCACTACTCTATCGAGGTAAAGAGAGAGAGAGAGAGAGAGAGAGCGCCCACAGCCGACTCAGCTACGTTAGCACCAACTCATTTGACATCCCATCAGATATCCCAGCAACTTCGCAGGCTCAACCTCCACCCAACCGCCCGGAAACCCCTCACGTCTGCTTCCGCTCACCACGGGACCACATCCTCTCAATCCACCGCATTCAATGACAAGCAATGCGAAGCTTTACCAAGCATCTCACCGCAGGCTTAGTAGTTTTTACTATGCCTAGCCTATCTCAAAGTCTAGGTCTAATTCGCTGTGTACGACGCAGGGTCTATAGATGGAACAGCCGCTAGGTCTTATCGAGGCCTTTATCGTGAGCGAGATGCAAGTGGTTTGCGCAGTGGTATTGGTTCTCAGGCGGGAAAGTGGTGTTGAGACCCTGTAGGATTGCGCGTCGGACGGAGGTGTGAAGCGGGGTCGTTGGATGGGTGGTGATGAGTGGTGAGCGGTTGTGGACGGGGTTGTTCATCGCATTGTCGTAGAAGATGTGTTTCTTCGTTTGTGTGGTATTGAGAACGAGGAGAGTATATGAGTATTCCGACATCTATTTCAAGCAATCCCAAGTCCTATTTTAACATTCATTTGTAAGTCTTCTCTCAAACCGTCTCCGTACCGAGATTGTGCGGTCCCTCAATCCGCACAAGCGTACGCCCAATACGCCCGATCCATCATAAGCACCAAGGCAGATTCCCCTTCCGAACAGTGTTGGAAATTACCCATGGGGTCCGTCCCAAGGCCGCCCCTTACCTCCCCTGCTACCCCTCCTCAAGCGAACCCACCCACGTGGACCGTCGGGTCAGCATTAGAATGCGTGGGTTCTGCATGCCGTGCACGCAGCCCCATAAGCGGCGTGCGCTGACCCAATCCTTACGACTTAACGGGAAAGTCTACACATGTTCAGTACACCGCTACTCAGCGCCCCCAGCGGTTCTGGCCCCGCATATTAACCGCTGCCCAGGGCGATATGTAGTTACCGATGCTTCGTAGAATAGCCGGAATGCTGGTCAGCGGGAAGCACTTGTCCAGTTGCTTTTCGCCGGATTTGGGGGTTTCTTCAGACTTAGTGAGGCTTGCGGCCGAGGTGAGTACTGGAACGAGACATGTGGTTAGGGAGGAGGAGGCTGAGAAGGAATACATGCAAGTTTAGTAACAGGGTGTAGGGGAAAGGGAAATTGCACCTCACCGAGGAGCGCAAACACATGCGCCCAATGCACCCTCCGTAGGCGACTACCGCTTTGCGAAGAGTCGCAATCGGAGCCATATCATCCTCCACTCAACCACAAATCCAACAATCCGACACTCGCGCGAAAAGGAACCGAAGGCGGCCAAGCCTTCCGCAACCGTTGAGGCCGAAGCGCCAACACCCTACCCGCCTATCCAACCTACCCCTATTACCTCTAAGTCCGTAAATTCGCCCCCATCGAGCGCGTCAGCACAACAGTTCAGCTTGCCAACCCCTGCATTTAGCAGCCATTTGCCCCCCAAGGCTGACAGCTGACTACCGACGCGGGTATAGCCAACCGCAAATTAGCTTGAGAGGGTTCTGGCAGGCCCAGAAGTAGAGATAAACTTCTTACTCGTGCGGGCTTGGCATGCGGTGAGAACGCAATACTTTTCCACGGGCTTCGTGTTGCTGGAAATTGGGGTCTTCTAGAAAAGACGACGGGTTCCGTGGGTGTGGCTCGAGAGTTTTGCGTATGGTAACTGCGGGTTCTATGGCCCCCAATTCGGATGCCAGAACGATGTTTCCCGAGGTTGTTGGATTGACTGGCCTTGAGACGATGACAGAGTGTTAATCAGAGTTCGATGTGCGCCATGCGATGTGTTGTTGTTTGAGCAGGATAGCTCCCAAATACCTCGGTACGTATCATGCCTGTCGTATGAGGGCTTCTGAGAGTTGCTTCAAACATTGCTTTCGAAGACAGCATTCATCCTCAAAATTCAGCCACGGTAGCGCAATTCCCTGACGCGGGTATGTCGAGTCGTCTTCGCTAAGCTCCCAAGCCTAAGGCCGCGGGTCGCTCTGCGATGCGAATAAGGACAACCTCTCAACAAATCTATATCAAATCCGGAAAGACTCGCCTCGTGCATTTACCTTAGATACCCCGCCACAAAAGCTCCACCACGAGATGCTGCGATGCATCCATGGAGATGTGAGGGGCAGCTGCATGCCACTCGCAATGTGGCTTTCCAGCCAGAATCTTATCAAACACCCGAACCAGCCTAGACGTGACGCGCCGAGTGCAATGCTGCACCGTCACCCAGCAGCAGCAGCAGCAGCAGCAGCAGCAGCAGCAGCAGCACGAAAAGCCATTTGGAGTGGCACTGCAGCGCCATCCAACGATATGGACTTGCACTTAGATACGAATAGCTTGCCACGCTCAGGCAGCACGGGACGACGTGGCTTTAGCCTGTACCGAAGACGAGTGACAAGCGCAGGGTCCACGATAGCGCGAGAGAGGGCAAGTGGGCAGAGGTGGGGTTTGCAGCGGCACAGATCCCGCTCACTAGGTACTATCGGGCCCCCGCGCCGGCGAGTGTGAAGCGCGTGAAGACAAAGACATCTGCAACATCAGCGTCCAATTTCGAGGCTGAACTGCGCACCCATACGGCCTTGGAGAGCGCCGTGTGAGATGCAGCACCGGCGCGCTGTAAACTAACAGCTCAGTCTGAAACGCATGCGTTGCAACCCGTTGATTGGCTGGGAGGTGTAAATTTCGTTGCCGGTAGGGTTTAGTGCTGACAGCAGCAGGGTGGGGTCTACCCGACATCTGCCCTGTCGAATCCTTCCACTTGGACCTCAACTTCAGGCGCAACTGTCTGCGAGATGGAGACGAGAGCACGAACTATCCGATCAGCGTCGGGGTATCGGACAGGGTAACCTTGAAAGGGGTCCTCCTCGTTTACGCGGCATTCAGCGATGGAGCCGTTGCGTTGCAGCGAGGTACTCTTCCGCCCGGGTGCAAAGGCACGTGCACAACGGCCACTCGTGGAACATCTGAAGGATAGACCATAGTTCGTCCTTCGAAGCGGAAGCCATCAAGCCGCTTGGGACGATAGGCACACTTTCATCTCAGCCAGCAATCCCCTACCCGGTCCTATGCGCCTTCCGTCTCGCCCTCATAATTAATGCTTGCCCAAGCTGCAGTCAGCACGTCGCACCCGCTGGGTGGAAATGAGGAGCATTAGGCTTCTCCAAGCTCCCAACGGCCTTGTCGTCGCCCATTGCCCAGGACGGTTTCGAACTCAACACGCCCACTGGCTAGGTTTTCGAGCAATGTCTATCCAACATTTGGCTACTGTCACGGACGGGCTGCAGTGGCGTCGAACGCTTCGAACGCTTGGGGCATGCCGTCGCGCTTCCGCCGGCAAATGCCATTGCTAGTGGGTTGCTGCTGCTGCATGGGAAAGACGTCGTGGTCCGCCTTGCTCCAGGGCTGATCCCCAGGCGCCATTTGACCCCAACTCAATCTCGCCCTGCACGTCGATGAAAGGCGGGATAGCAGAGTGAGCGTCTGCGGTGCACTGCAGTGTGTGCATGTAGGCCAGCCGACGATAGCCTGCATGCAAAGTACCGTAAGCACCGGGCGGGCGCCGCAGCGAGGAAG
>MU005569.1:375881-398934 GCA_010405425.1 Lentithecium fluviatile CBS 122367
GTGGCTGCTGGCGACCGGGGTGCCCATCGTCAGAGGACGTGCGTGCATATCTGAGCTTTTGGCGGCATCAGAGGTCCGATGCTCACGCTGCTGGTGCCGTCCTCATTAAATATTGCCCGCGCCCGCTTCCCCCGCCGATCTGCTGCTGCTCGAGAAGGCACCCCCAATACGTACGCATTCCTCTGGGATTGTTGTTGTCGCTCGAGGGACACGTTACCGCACTGCACCGCAACACTCCGATAGCCATCACCTCCGCCATGGACTACAGCACATACCACTTCACCGCGGCGCCGCAGCCCTACCTCATGGGCATGCCGACCGCCGGCGGCTTCTCACACGGGCTCGACCCCGAGATGATCCGCAGTATTGTATGTCGCATCACATCTCAGCTCGTTCAGCTCGCTCAGCTCGCTCAGCGCTGCCAACCCCGCACCCTAGACGCTTAACTAACCATGCTTCATTGAGCAGGAGCCGCTGGACGCCAACTTCCTCCCCACCGCCTACGATGCCTTCCCCTTCAACAACGGCGTGCCCACAACACAAGGGTCGCCGGACCCCGCGGCAGCAGGCACACCCATACCCGTCGGCAGCATAGACAGCGGCATTGGCGGCGAGATGGAGGACAGCCGGGCGAGCCGGACACGGAGCAGCAGCGAGGAGAAGGAGGCGAATCTGACGCCTGCGCAGAGCAGGCGGAAGGCGCAGAACCGGGCAGCGTACGCTAGGATTGTTTAAAGAGCAAGAGCGAGTGCTGACCGACAACACAGCCAACGCGCCTTCCGCGAGCGCAAGGAGCGCCATGTGCGCGACCTCGAAGCTAAGCTCAACGCCCTCGAATCCAGCACCCACTCCCTGCAATCTGACAACGAGCGCCTGAAGCTCGCGCTCCAACGTGCCCGCACCGAAAACGAGATTCTACGAGCCACCTCCGGCCACTCGCCCTCATCATCACGGCCCGTCTCCGCCAGCTACCCCTCCCCTGGCGCACACCTCCCCGACGAGGAGGGCGACGAGGCCTACAATGTGCAGTCGCTCCCCAACGGCAGCGTAATAAACAGCGCCGACAAGGAGCACTCTGCATCGCGCCGGAAGACGAAGAGCAAAGAGATCCCAGCAGACAAGGCCTGGGATCTCATACAATCACATCCCTTGGTCAAGCAAGGCCTCGTCGACATCGCCGATGTCTGCGAGCGGCTGAAGGGCGCTGCGAAGTGCGACGGACACGGGCCCGTCTTCGAAGAGACGATTGTGTGGGCGGCGATTGAGAGCTCGAGGAGAAGTGGTGGTGACGAGCTCATTTAACCCTTCCACAACCGCGTACATGTGCCGAGGTGGGAAGATGTCGTTTTGGTTCTACGTTATACCCGTTCGTGCCTATACTTTGACTTATTTAGGGAGGGTTCCCTGATTGACGACTGGCGTTTGGAAACTGGTCGTATAGCCCTTGACACGCATTTTCCAAGGCCTCTGGAGAACTATTTGAATATCAGGAAAAGTGTCGCAGCAGGGCAGTCATGGGGCAGTCGCTTGGAAAACGAGCAAAAATGTCTTCGACCCGTTGTCTGGCGTTTAGCAAGACTTCCGCTTGAGCTTTCCGGCCGTGGATCTATCATCTTAGGTAGAATCTATGTTTGACACTTGTCTCGGCCTCGCTCTGGCTGCACCTTCGTGCCCTGCGGGCGTTGGACGCCATCCACGCCGCTGTTCCACTAGCCCTCCCCGCACTCGATAACGAACTCCGAGCCATCTCAAGCTTCGCTCGACGCTCGTGGCCTGCATCCGCCACAGCATGCGCGCCCACCCACGCTGAACGCCCCAGCCCTACCAGCCCAACCAGCCCAAGAAACCGCTCGATCGCCGTGCCATTTCCCGACGAGCAACACAGCGGCAGATCCCGCCTCGCGAACTCGTTCGCGTCAACGGCGCTTTTAGATAGGCGCGATTGCCAGCGCTTATCGGGGTAAATGTACATCACGAAGCGGCCACCCCACACGTTTGGTTTGGAAACTGGCGCGGTTTGTGGGGTGTGAAGGCAACTGCAAGATGCAGAGTGACGTTGATTGCATGATGGAGAAGGTACTCATTCTGCCAGAGGCGCGCCGAAAGCAGCTCGGGGAACGAAAGTGGTGCTGGTGGGTAGCTGTATTATGGGCGAAGGAATAGCCTTGTATTGAGGGTGTATGTTTGTGGGCATACCGAAGTGGATTGCAAGCCTCGCCATGTAACCTTGCCGTGTAGTGAGCTTCTATGGCAGTCTTACCCAGAAGAGGAAGAATCAGAATGCGTTCGTCAGAATCCAAGGGATCCCTCTCCATCGGTGAAGGGCGGCAGAGATGAACTGGCACTCAGGCGGACTGGCACAAGCGTACCACGTGAAATCGACACCAACCAGACGACCCCTTGTAGCGGACGATACCCTCCCCGCCGCGAGTCGCCAATGGTGGAGCGAGGGCTTCGACCGGAGCCGTGCTCAGATATAACCAATCGTATTTGGTTGCTTAAACCCGCCATTATCATACGAACCTTCCGCATGCCGTTTGCGTGATTCCAGACGATGTGATGAAGTTGCATGGTTGCATTATGCCGGCCCGCATATTGAGTCTTAGACCGCTCCGTTCGAAACGACAGTGAGTGCTGTCAGTGAACGTTGGCTTGGGGCCAAGAACACGTCGCTGCATGCCGTGCTGCATGCGAGCTGATAGAATTACCGCTTTGGGCCGAGGACCCCGGTTGCTGCCCGGCCAGTGCGGGCCCTCTTGAGCCGTGTCAGCAGGATATGGCGCGTGTCAGCACAGCGAAGGTTGTATGGACAGCTTTATCTAAGCCGTCACGGACCGGGGTGGTAGTTAGATAATCGTGGCCTGCAGGTCTGCATGGGAGACCGCTGTAGGTTGCTGCAAAGTCAGCGTCGGGTGGGGTAACTGCTCTTCAGAGGCTACGGCATGCGTCTTGCAATGTTGGATTGGAGGGCTTCGTCCACTCATGTTTGCAACGGAAACCTTTCCGTATTGTCGTGCTAAAACGTGGCCTCGCATCAAATACGTCCGCATCCGCTTTGCCATCCATCACAATCCCGCGTCCTCTTTCTTCGACGGCCGCGGATAGAATGCTCGAAGCCACCTTCCTTAGAGCATTTCGATGCGCTCGTCTTTCTGGACGATTCGAGTGTAGACTCTACGCATGTTACCGATGCTAGCATTGACCTGCATCGGAACCGCCTGAACATTCTACCGAATAGGTAGTGCCCGCTTCCGTGATGCTCACCGCTTCCAGCCACCTCGTACGCCGCCATGTCCTTTCAATCCCAATCACTATCCTCGTCTTCATTGGCTCCGCCTGACTTGCCTTGCCTTATCGCGCTCGAGGTAGCATTCGCGTCTTCGGTCTTGTTGCGCCGTAGACGAGAATCGTTCAGGCGTACAGCGCCAACATCAACAAGAAGCTTTTCCACATCTGTAAAATGTGGCAGACAAGTCAGCGAGAGATTCAGGGGGGGGGGGAGGGGGTTATTGTGTAATTTTACTGTCTTTAAGAAAGCATGGGATGTGCACATGCTCCGTGGACGGGCAGCCATTTGCAAGGAGTACCTTGGGCGGGCCATGAAGCATTCGGGGCGTATGTGGGGAAAAAGAACAGGAGAAACTGACCTTCTGCTGTGGTTTGGGTTCCACGTAGCTCACGTAGCGTCACAATCTGCCTCTTTATGTCGCCGTCCTTGTAGATGAGCACAGTGGGTGTGTTCCTCTCTGGGTAGCCCTCGATGCAGAGGTCTGCCCGCATCTGGCAAAACTTCACATCGCCAAAGCGCTGTGCCAGTTGCCTCCAATGCTCTATCATTATTCGAGATTCGGGATTAGTCCCTTGTGAGGATGTCAAAAGGACCAGGATATAGGCCTTGCCCGAGGCCTCGGTAACATCACGGGAGTAGTCGGGCTTCTGTAGGTGGTAGACCTGGTTGTAAACCGATGCGGCAGTGATCGTCGATAGTTCGTCCATGCGCTTTTTCCTATGCAATGTCAGACCGCCCTCACGCATGCACCTTGGCGCGGCCTGGATTCATACCGGTATTGTTCGAGGAAATCATCGTCCTCCTCATCTTCTAACTCAGCCAGTTCATCTAAATCCTTGCCCTCTAGCCGGTTCTCATGCGCTAGTCGGCGGGCTTCCTCCAGAGCTTCCTCGATCATGGGGGTTGGCGAGGGGGGCTTTTCGGGGATAACGCCATGCTTGCGGAGGATGTCATTCCTATAACAAATCTGTCAGCCTGATGTTGTAGCGACCAATGTACACAACAACCTACCATTCTGTATCTGCGTTCGGGTCGTCAACAGGGACATTGACGGGCATGTCCGGCATCTGCATCTTCGCGGTAGCTCGAGAAGCACCTGTGTGAGGAGTGGCAAGGTGAAGGTTGACGGTAAGTGGTATATGCGACTGGTGCCTGGTGGCTGACGACGCCTTGGAGCTGGGGCGTTGCAAAACTTCTGTGCCTGAGCTCGGTCAAGCTTTCCAGCCCTTTCCCCACCTGCCCTATTAGGCAATAAATCTCAACCGCAATCAATTGATTAACCACGACCATTTAAGATTTGACGTACTTTATCTCAGAATGGTAGCACATAGTAATGAGATGATTCGGGCATGAAATGCAAAGAACTACGTTCATCGATTCCATTATTTGGCATGTAGAAGCGAGCGTAACAACAGAATCCTGTGCATCTGGCATCCTCAGCCCCTACCACCCATTGTGACAATTTGACGCTTCCACTCCCGATCCCTGACCTTCCTCACATCGCCCCCTTTCCAAACCCATACTTAGAAGAACTTACCGCTCTTCGTGTCATCCGATCCCTCCAACACCGTCTCGGCCTCGCGATCCTCAGTCCGTTCAATATAATGCACTCTCGGAATCGGACGGTCGAGCGCATCAAAACGATGTTCCCTTACGCGCGAAATCACATAAAGAGTAGCGATACGCAGACCGCAAGCGGCAAAGCCCCAGATGAGGCCACCAAAGGGAGCGGCGACGAACGCGCCTGCGAAATGTTATTTAGAACTAAATTTCGAATTGAGGGGGACGGGATGGAAGGTCATCTTACCGAAAGCACTCCAGTCGTTAGCATACAGTCCGTTTTCGAGCAGAAGAAGTTTGCTGGCTAATGTCGCATCGCCGTTGTAGTATACCAGACCGAACAGGAAGACGGTGAATATGCCGCCTAGTCCGCCGACTACAAAGTCGAAACCGCGCCACCAGTAGCATTTGTCCGATAGGCCAATGACTAGACACGGCACGACAGCCGCGCTGACCAAGTCGCTAATCAGGAAGATTTGCAAGATATCTGGGCTCTTGAGCGCAACCACGACAACAGGAACGATCAAGACGACGACGAATCCGCGGATGATCCATATATTGAGTTTGTTTCGGAAGAGATCGTTGCTGCCTGTGGATATGATGGCAGATTGAAAGCTGTCAAAGGCTGCAGTGGAGAGAGAGACGACCATGACCAGCACAACGCCGACCACCCAAGCCGGTAGTTGCGCGAGGAGAAGGAAGAATGCGAGGTACCCATTCTCCGCATCATCTAAAGACCAAGCCCCAGACCATGCAGCAAGCAGACCGCTAACGCCAACGAGCGTAAGAATGATGCAGACAGCAAGACTGGCAAGACTGACTCCGATCCACAGGTCCTTGTCGGTGCGTGACGCAAACGTGCGCATCCAGAAACCGGAAAGAAAGAAGTCATTGGTGAGAATGGCCACTGGGAGGATGTAGATCAGCTGCCAGCCGAGCAGGCTTGAGTTGAGGTAGCCAGATTGCTCGATCAAGCTGCGGTCGATATTCGTCTCCACACCAACAGAGATGACGCCGATGATGATGAGGCCAACGACCATGGCACCCTGAACATTGTCGGTGACGAAGGACACCTTGAATCCTCCCGCCGCTGCGGTACATTAGTCAATGTTTCCGAGCGAGGTGTATACTACCCTACATGTGTAGATCGTCGTAACAACGCATTCGACAATAACGGCCGGTAAGCCATCGAGTCCGGTCAGAGCTGTGACAATTTGCTGAAGCGCTGAAAGCTCTGCAACCATGTAGAGGAAGATGGTGATTAGGGTGCAGACGCTAAGGAACAGCCCTGCAACCGCGCCATAACGCTGTCTCGTCCACTCTGTAAGCACGAAGCCTTCAGGGCACTTGCGTCTGATAATCGGCCCCAAAAAGCCAAATATCAACAGCGGCAAGGCGGAGGACAGCGCATACACCACCAAGCCCTGAACTCCGGCAATGGTAGCAATTTGGGGGTACGTGAAGAGAATCCCAGATCCGAGAGCTGTTCGTGAATAATTCCTGTGTCAGTGGTCTGAATAATAGAAGGGGTTGGGGAAGTAGCGGCAGCACGTTCCTCACGCAAGTATTATCTTGATCGAGTTCATACGGTACTTCTCAGCTTTGCTTCGACAGACTTGAACACTTCGTTTCGCAATTGAGCATTCAAGCACAGTCTCCGCTCGGCGCCCGCAGTGTAGCCGCACAGAAGATCTACTCTCATAGCACTGTTGCTCCGGTCCACTAGCGTGAAGCAGAGCAGTGACTACGAGAGCGACTTCTGCCGAGATCTCAAATACGAACCTGGCTGAACATTTCACGATTCTCGACCAAAACCTTGCGATGTTTCCATCGTGTCGTTTTACCCGCGCTTGAAAAAGTGGTACAATGCCGTGATACCGATACTGCCGCTGCTCTTCACGCCCGAAGCGCTGTCGCACGGATGCACTCACCCGACGCAATGAAGTTGAGAGCGAGCGGGCCGCCTGTCACCCGTTAGCTGCTGTACATCCTCATCACATCAAACATCTGGGGGTGAATGTGGTCATGCTGAGTAACGGCAACCCGGCATCACAGGCGCACGCTGGATTCCTGACCCTTTTGTGTTTTATTGCTTGATAGCCATTCTGTCTTGGACTGGTGTCGCAGACGCCAGGCAATGTAGCACCCGGTGACTCTGTGATAGGTTAGACGGAGGTCGATAACCCACTTTAACCACTTACAGAAATGCACCATATGTCAGGTAGATGATGGCATTCGATGCCTGGGTAGACGGTACGCCCATGGTGTCAAGATGAATGAATCTCGGGTATATGCAGGTATTGACGGTATGGCAGCGGTGGGAGGACGGGTCTCAAGGTCGAGAAAGGTTCTCCGCTAGATTTTGCTTTTCCTTCCCCGCGCCTTTCCTCACAAGGAAGTTACGTCACTAGCCCATTCGCGGCAAGCGCTCTGGAGATGGGAAAATTTGTCGACCGTGGCTGAAGCATGAGGAAATAATTGGATTGAGAGCAACTTCAAACTTCATCGTGTGATTGTGTTTACTTTTTCGCCGTGATGTTATCCCGAGCCACCGTGCTAGCCCCTAGGGCCCCGAGGCAGCTTGTGCACAAGCGATGAATTACGATAATTGATTCAATCGAAGTAGATGCTAGTATAGGGCTCACCAAAACGAGAAGGGTATACGGAGCAGTATGAACAGGCTCTGCATGCAAACAGAGGTCAATAAAACGGCGACCCTACGAACAGCCAGCAACGAGCTCCGTATGCCCCCCTTAACGCAGCACTAAGCCTCCAAAAGACGGGCAAATGTTCCACGCCTGAGCTTGTTCTTCTTTCGGGTCGTGACTCGTATTCTCGTGATGTCGTGTGACCGCATCGCGGTTTGGCGGTTGGACGCGCAGACAAGAGTTGATGTTATTACGCATATAAGCGACTACCATGCGTGGCGATCCCAGTTCGGATCTAGAACGATCAGTTTCTTCCTTCAGGCCTGCACGATAATCATGACTGACCCTGTACAAACGCCGCCAGCACCTTGCTTCCCGTTTGCAGCAGCGGATGGCCGACGACGATCTGCAAGAACCGCTGCAGTCCCTCTCTTCTGTGTTCAATCACGTCGTCCGAGAAGCGGTTCGTAAGAACCTTGCCAGGCAGCGGGGGTATTGTCACGCGCGCCGACTCTCGCTCCAAGATATCGCGAAATGCCTCAAATTCGCTGTATCGGCGGCGGACGGTCGACGACTTGAGCTTGAAGGATGGGATATTCGTGCGCATAACAATCTCGTAGGTGGTGTACATGCCGCGGCCGACGCCGTGGGTCATGGGGTTGCGGACCTGGGCAAGGTTCAGCTAGGCAGCTCTGGCGGGCGGGGATGGTGAAGTGTTTGGGCGTACCTCGATCTCGAGGAAGTTTTCGGGCGGGCCGTACAGCTCCTCGAAGGACTGCTGGCGCGACTCTGGTAGCGACTGCATTGTGTAAGTGGGTGTGAACAGTGCTGGAGGGTCGGGCGCTGGCTAGTCGCGAGATGAATTGATAGCAACGCCGAATGGCGGGGCTCCAGCATCATGGGCATGCGAGTCATTTCTGATGAGGCTTAGTAAGCCCTCAGGCCAAACACGAACTTCACACGACATTCACGCCGAGATGTCTCTTTGGCTCTACTCGCAGACTCCCCGTCTCTTCAATTTGATATTGTAGCACACGTCTCAGAAATTGTCCTATATGATCACCTTTTTGTATCGTTTAGATGATTCACCAGTAAAACTCCCAATATTTGCCCGGGATTATTACAGAACATCGACCGCATATTCTCTTTGGTAGCCACCATTTTGTAACGACGTTCAAGACACTACAAACTGACAATGGACAGGGCACGATGCACGGAGGTAAAGGCCCAAGTTTGAATCGAAAGTCATAATCAATTCTTATCATACTAATACATTCGTATCTGAAGACACCGCCATATCCTCAGATAATCCTATTACCGCCGATTGGCAAACTTTCGATCGTTTATGCCGGGATATCATAATCGCTCATCCATCTGTCCGTCATCCGTCGTAACGATCGAGCGCTTAGATACCGGAGGTCTTGTTCCCGCCGTATGTCTTGCTGCCATCCAAGTCGCTGTCCACACGTGGATCGACCTTGTTGAGCATGTCGGATTTGTGCGGTCCAGCAGTGTTCTCGGCCGGGCCGGGACCACTTCCGATTCCGGCGTGAGTGCCAGCGCCAGAGTGGCCGGTATTGCCGTAGTTGCCGGCGTGGGTAGAGTCGATGCGCGGGTCAGCCTTGTTACCGAGGCGGCTATCGTGAGGGCCGGTGGGGTCAGATCCATAAGCGTTGTGGCCGGTGCCCGTCAGACCCCCCTGGTGGCCGCTGCCCGTAAGTCCGCTCGAGTGGCCTGTCGAGCCGATGCCTGAGTGACCAGTCGAGCCAACGCCAGTGTTGCCGTATCCTCCAACGTGAGAAGAATCGACGCGGGGGTCCGCCTGATTGGCGAGGCGGCTGTCATGAGGGCCGGTGGGGTCAGATCCGTACGTCTGATGTCCGCTGCTGCCAGTCAAGCCAGAGCTCTGATGTCCGCTGCCCGTCAGACCTCCAGTTCCGGTGTGCGCACCAGTACCGTGACGAGCGGCGCCAGTGTTGCCAATCGAGCCGGGCTGAGTAGCATCGACGCGAGGATCACTGTGTTATAGCATTAATAAGGGTCGAAACCAAGGGTTGAGTGTTTCACTTACAGCTTGTTGGCCAACTTACTGTCGTGGGGACCAGTGGGGTCAGAGCCCGAGGTGGTTCCATAGCCAGTGGTACCGGTGCTGTGGGTGTTTCCATAGCCGGTGCCTGTGCTATGGGTGTTTCCGTAGCCAGTGCCGGTGCTGTGAGTGTTTCCATAGCCAGTGCTCTGGTCAACGCGAGGGTCACTAACAATGTGTCAGTGCAATTCTCTCAGGCCTCAATGAGCTTTTACTTACGCCTTGTTCAGAGCGTGGGAGTCGTGAGGGCCAGTGGGATCACTGTAGGTGCCCGTGTGGGCACCAGTGGTGTGAGTACCGGTATGAGCCCCAGTCGTGTGGGTTCCCGTCGTGTGAGTGCCAGTGGCATGAGTACCCGTGGTACCGTGCGTGGTGGTAGTGTCCTTGTCCTTGTGAAGGACGTTCTCGACCTTGGCCTTGATCTTATCCATGGCGCCTGACATGTTGAAGTCGGTGTGTGAGGGATTGGTATTTGAGGAGGTTAAAGTGTGTGATTGCTGGGTATCGAAGTGTAGAAGTGCTTGGTGTAGTGGAGGAGACACAATGGCACTGGGCGGACCTTATATATTGTAAGTTCCAGCATCCTGAGACCCTACGTCATTCCTGCTAAGCTCCATCAGCACTTCACCCAAGCAGAAGCCTGTCGTGAAACCTCTTTCCTTCCGCAACTTATGGAACAGCCGGGAACCACCGCCGAAACCACCGATCGCAAACAGCCTCTGCAGCAATGTCGTCATGATGGCAACTGACACATGCTCGCCCAATGCAGCGGCACTCACGCAATGCCTTTGTTGGATCACCAGCGAGCGAAATTGCGCAAGCTTCCAGGCATGCTAGAAAGCTCGGAAACGCGCCACACATAACGATTCTCGTGGCCCTAGCGGGAGCTTCAGCTGTCTGATGCGGCTAGGTCCCGCCTCCATACAGCTAGCATCTCATGTCCGTGGCAGTGCAAGCGGCTGTTACCTGCGTCATAGCGGGGAAAGCGCCCCCGCATCAAAGCTTAGTAGGCGACATCGCAAGCCTGTTTCGGGCCCACCTCGCATCGATCGAGCGTGCTACAGCCCGCTTTAGCCTTGTACGGCAATCCTTGTGGCGGTGGAAACAGGGAAAAGTTGGTTTTAGGGATCACCTGAGGCGTGGATCGCAGCGGAAACGCACCGTGGACGCTTGGGAGATGCAAGAACAAGCGCCTGGGGACTCTAGAACCACTGTTCGGACACACGTGTGCTGGCAGGGCTTGCGGGCTATGGGGGATAGTGACGTGCCATGATCGAGATGTGTGGGAACAAACAAACATTATTCATAAATAGTGGGGTGGAGTACTCAGGATGGCCAATTCCGAGTCCTCGCAAGAATCTCTCTCGGAGATCTGCCAGTATGTTTTACATCAGATTGACGCGCATCGTAAGGCCGATGTGGCTGGGGATTGCACAATCATGCGTGCGTGCGTGAAAATGCGATAACGAGGACATGGGCAAAATTCCTCCGGCTCCAAATCCCCGGTCTTTGGGGTGATGGGGAAATGACGTAGCGGCAAAGCGGGGCAAAACCCTCGCAACAAACAAACTTTCACCACCACGAACGATGCATCACGTCTCTATTTCTCCACGAGTCAGATCCTCCCACTCCTAAGATTAGTACTCCTCTCATTTCCGATTCCCCGAAGAGCCAACTTTCGAGCACCATGTCGGAACAGGTCAAGCAGGTTGCGATCGAGGAGTTTCAGCAGGCGAAGGTGCTTGCAAGGGACGCTGTGCGCTCGGCAGCGTACCTGTATCCTCTCAAGGTATGGTTCTCCCCCATTCATGCCTGGTAGAAGAGCTTCGAGAAGAACTTCTCCTCGTGGATTGTCAAAATGAGCAATTTGGAAGGCTTGCAACTTTTCTGGCAATTTCATCGTAGCTGAGAGAGCTACGCTGTGGCATACAAGGTGCACGGAACTAACAGAAGCCGCAGGGCATCGTCTACTTCTTCACCCACCGCAGCCTATGGAAGCCTCTCGCAGAGAAGCTCGTCCCAACCCTCTCCCTCGGGCTGGGCGTGACACTCTTCATGTTCACCGTAACCTACGTCCCGCAGGCCGCCGTCCTCACCCTCGTCAACGGCCCTCTAGCCATCGTGACAACCATCCTGCTCGTCCTCAGCGAAGCCTCCACCATCTTCAACGTTCTCTCCAAGAACTTCCTCATCGACGATGCGCTCATCGACACCTTCGACGGCACGCTCGTGTCGCGCGGATGCACCCAGCTCGTTAGTACCGAGCGCCAGATCAAGAGCAGCAGCGATCCTATTGGTAGGCTGGGCAAGATTGCTAAGAAGCCGTTTGCCAAGTTCACACCTCAGGCGATCATTAGGTACTTTTTGTACCTGCCGCTGAATATGATCCCGATCGTGGGCACAGTGCTCTTCGTGATTCTGCAAGGGAGGCGGTTTGGCCCAAATGCGCATGCGCGGTACTTCCAGCTCAAGCAGATGAAGAAGCAGGAGAAAGAGGAGTATATTGACCGACGCAAGGCTGCCTATACCAGGTATGTCATCCGCAACCTCGATTTGGGAGATTGAATGAATTGCTAACACGACATAGCTTCGGTGTCCCAGCCGTCCTGCTTGAGCTCGTCCCCATCGCCGGCATCTTCTTCTCCTTCACCAACACAGTCGGCGCCGCGCTCTGGGCCGCAGATTTGGAGAAGGGCCAATCCAGCACTGAGAGCGAGAGCACCACCGCCCCTAACCTACGCAATCAGGCGGAGCTGGCCAAGAAGGCGGAGTAGTGAGGACGCTCATTGCCCACTTTCCAGAGCCTACTTTTCTGAGCTATGCAAAGTTTGATGCTAATGGCGTGTGTACAAGCCAGTGTATTTCCTACGTTGTGTCTGCCCCGGAAAGGCGACGTACGAGAGAATGGAATGTCGAACCGTATGTTCGCTATGGACCCGATGGGCGATTTCGATATCCTTGGAAGCCGCCTTGGGCAAAGGGTGATCGGTTAGGGTGGCGCTGAGCGATGTGCTCACTGGTTGGAGGGCATGAATACATGATATATGGAAGCCAACTGCGCCGTGAGTCAAGCGAACATTAAGGTCCGACCTAGCAACGCACAACCGTCGGATCTCTCTTCTCCCTAATACACATATTACGCCATTTCACTTTGTGTGCTGCCCAGTGAATGTAGGATCTCGATTGAGATCCAGAAGCAGCGTTGAAGCCTTAATTTGTTTGCCAGTTGAAGAACATGCGCCCTTTGACGCAATCCAAAATATCAATGTATGGTAGAAGAATTAGAAGTTAGTACTATGCTGACGCTCACGCAGTCTTCGATTCCTCGACCATCTGCGAGCCGACCATCTCGTTCCTCTTTGCCGCCCGCTTCTTGAGCACGTTCTCAATAAAGGCTTCACCAGCTTTGTAGCTCGAGCGTACCAACGGGCCGGAGGCGCAGTATAGGAAGCCCATGTCTAAAGCTCGCTGCCGCCACAACTCGAAGACATCGGGCGTCACGTATTCGTGGACGGCCATGTGTCGCTTCGTGGGGCGCATGTATTGGCCAAAGGTTACGACGTCAACGTTGTTCTTGCGGAGTTCTAAAGAGCATTAACATCGACTATCCAACGAAATAGTGGCCTGAGATTTTTTGACGTACCCTTCAGCGCGTGCCACAATTGCTCCTCCGTCTCACCTAGGCCCAGCATGATGCTCGTCTTTGTGACGAGCTCTGGCCTCGTCTCCTTGGCCATTTTCAAAACGTCCAAGCTCTGTCGGAACTTGGCCCTCCGGTCTCTCACAGAAGGCGTGAGGGCTTCTACCGTCTCGATGTTGTGTGCGTAGACATCGAGTCCACTAAGCGCGACCAGCTTCACCATCTCCATGTCCCCCGCATAGTCGCCCGTCAAAGCCTCAACAAGCATCTGCGGCGCCTTCTGCTTGATCTTCATGATCGTCTCCGCAAAGTGCCGCGCACCGCCATCCGCGAGATCATCGCGATCCACCGAGGTCAAAACAACATATCCCAGCCCCCACCGCTTCAGCGCCTCCGCCGTATTCTCCGGTTCATGAGGATCCAGCGGCGGAGGTGCCTTTGAAGTCTTGACCGAGCAAAATCGACAACCCCTTGTACATGTATCGCCCATGAGCATAATCGTCGCCGTTGCCGCGCTCTTATTGCTGCCACCCCAACAGTCGGAAATATTTGGGCATTTGGCTTCTTCGCACACGGTATGCAGATTTAGTCCCCGCAGGTCTTGCTTGATCTTTTTGTAGTTGCTGTTTACGGGTATTGGGGTTTTGAGCCATTCGGGCAGCCGTGTGATGGTCTTCTTGCGGCCTTCGGGGCCGACGGTGGCGGTTTTGATCTCGTAGGCTTCGGCAGGCGAGAGAGGCGCGTTTGGAGAGACGAAGTCATTGAAGGAGGGGCCGGCGTTTAGTTTGTCACTGAATGATGTTCTTGGTTTCGCGGACTGTGATGTTGAGGACTGGGATGGGTCTATTGTTGTGGCGAATGACCGAGCGCATGACGATGCCTGTGTTCGTGATCGTGGGATGACCTGTAGTGCAGATGGCGAGAAAAGACATCGTGACCGAGGAAGAGAGGCCATTGTGTGTGGATCGAAGGGTGAGAATGAAGCGAGCGTTGAGGCAAAAGTCGTCGATGACCGTGCAATTCCGCGTTTGGCCGCATCCAAAGTGACCAACGTTCCCGCGACCTAAACGCTGACTAAGAAACATGCAAACACGCCAAACAGCAGCCCACACCACACCGAAGCATCCCTGCATCCGCCGAACGAGGGCAACCACAACGTCGCCAATTCACCGCGACGACACCCAAACCGCCCCGCCTACCACGCCCTCCACCCCACCGCTCGCTGCCCGACCTATCCGGTTGTATAAACAGCCTGCGACACGACTCCCCCGCATACCCCCAAAGGCCACGTTTAGCGGAGGAATAGTGGGAGAATTTACAACGCTGGGAGGCTCGCGGCGAGAGCTACACATCGGGCGCAATGGACAAGAAGCACGAGGATGTCGGCGGGGTAGCCCAGATTGACAAGACTTCTGTCTTCCAAGAAGGTAGGAGAGCCTGCATTGAGACGCGGTGCTGGTGGTGGTTTTCAATAGAGGGGAAGCTTACATGGACGTGTAGCTCGAGTATTTAGCGCAAGCCCGATATCGCCGCGGAAATGCAGAGTGGTAGGTTGCGCAGCGTGGATTGCAAGTTGTGCAGCAAACTGATATGGGTGGTAGATATTGACCAAGCTGGCATTGCTGCTGTTCACCGGCGAAAGCTGGGGGAGACAGGAGGCGACGACTCTCTTCTTTGGCAGTATGTCTACCGAGACCCGCGAGATGGATGGTGGACACTAAATGGGCCCAGTCTCGAAGCTCTTTCAAAATAAGGATGCCTCCCTCCGCCAGATGGTGTACCTCGTCATCAAGGAGCTCGCGGGCTCCGCCGACGACGTTATCATGGTCACCGCCTCTATAATGAAGGACACGTCTGTCGGCAGCGATGTCGTATACCGCCCGAACGCTATCCGCGCCCTTTGCCGGGTCATTGACGCCTCCACCGTGCAGGCGATCGAGCGTCTCGTCAAGACTTGCATCGTCGACAAGAACCCCTCCGTTTCCTCGGCCGCGCTGGTCTCTTCATACCACCTCCTTCCCGTCGCAAAGGATGTCGTCCGGAGATGGCAGTCCGAGGCCGCGGAGGCGGCAGTGGGTGGAAAGTCGGGAGGTGGCTTCTTGGGTGGATTTGGAGGCAGCTCGCACAATGCGCTCCAGGCGAGCACCAACTACATGACGCAATACCATGCCATTGGCTTGCTGTACCAGATGAGGTCAGGCGACAGGATGAGCTTGGTCAAGATGGTGCAGCAATACTCGGCAGCGGGTGTTGTTAAGAGCCCTGCTGCTACAGTACTGCTGGTCAGGCTCGCTGCAAAGCTTGCGGAGGAGGACCCGAATCTGCGAAAGGTAGGATTGCGCGGACATCGATTAAATCCATGCTGACAAGATGCGTAGCCCATGATGCAGCTGCTCGACGGCTGGTTGCGTCACAAGTCCGAGATGGTCAACTTCGAGGCGGCAAAGGCTATTTGCGACATGCGCGACGTCACCGATGCCGAGCTTGTCCAAGCCGTCCACGTCCTTCAGCTCTTCCTCACCTCTCCACGCGCCGTCACGAAGTTTGCTGCTCTGAGGATATTGTCAACCATGGCATCGTTCAAGCCCGATGCTGTTCGGTCTTGCAACCAGGACATTGAATCGCTCATCACCAACTCCAACCGGAGTATCGCCACCTTTGCCATTACCACCCTCCTCAAGACTGGAAACGAGTCATCAGTCGATAGGCTGATGAAGCAGATTACCGGATTTATGGCCGAGATTACGGACGAGTTCAAGGTCACTATCGTTGAGGCGGTTCGCACACTAGCTCTCAAGTTCAAGGCGAAGCAGTCTGGATTTCTTGCTTTCCTCAGCGGTATTCTCCGTGACGAGGGTGGCTACGAATTTAAGCGCGCCGTAGTTGAAGCCATCATGGATCTGATTCGCTTTGTCCCAGAGGCAAAGGAGGACGCTCTTGCCACTCTCTGCGAGTTCATCGAGGACTGCGAATTCACAAAGCTCGCCGTCCGGATATTGTTCGTGCTTGGACGGGAAGGACCCTCTACACCACACCCGACCAAGTACATTCGATACATTTACAACCGCGTTGTGCTCGAGAATGCCATCGTCCGAGCTGCTGCTACCTCTGCTCTGGCCAAATTCGGTGTTGGCCAGAAAGACCCCGAGATCAAGAAGTCTGTACATGTTCTCCTCACGAGGTGTCTCGACGATGTTGATGACGAGGTCCGGGATCGCGCCGCGCTGAATCTCCGGTTAATGGATCAGGACGACGACCTGGCCATCAACTTCGTTCGCAACGACTCCATGTACTCGCTGCCTGTGCTCGAGCACCAGCTAGCCATGTACGTCAGCTCCGACTCCCGGGATACCTTTGAAACCGCTTTCGACATCTCCAAGATCCCCACCGTATCCCGGGAACAAGCAGACGCAGCAGACCTCACAAAGAAGACCGAAGGCACAACACCAACCCTTAAAGCTCCAAGTGCTGCCAAGGCCCCATCAAAATCCGGCGCCGATGCAGCAGCTTCCGCAACCGCGGCTGCGCAAAAGTACGCGGAGGAGTTGCAGAAGATCCCCGAGCTGGCGGCGCACGGAGCCGTGCTCAAGTCCAGCTCACCTGTGGAGCTCACCGAGCCCGAGACCGAATACGTCGTGTCGGCCATCAAGCACATCTTCAAGGACCATGTGGTCATCCAATACGAGGTCAAGAACACCCTGCCGGATACCGTTCTGTTGGATGTGGAGATGGTCGTCGCACCAGAAGACGACGGCGATGTTCAGCTGGAAGAAGAATTCATCATCCCCGCGCCGAAGCTTCCCACAAACGAGCCCGGCACCATCTACGTGTCGTTCAAGCGCTTGGAAACCGAGTCACAGTTCATCGCGACGTCATTTACAAATATCCTCAAGTTTACGAGCAAGGAAATCGATCCACTCACGAACGAACCTGAGGACGGCGACGGTTATCCGGATGAATACCAGATTGAGGATTTGGATCTGAATGGTGCAGACTATGTTGTGCCTGCCTATGCAGGAAGCTTTGACAATGTGTGGGAGCAGTCGAATGGCGAGTCGGCGACTGAGACTTTGCAATTGAGCAATATGAAGAGCATAGCAGGTGAGTCTAACGTCGCTATACTCAAGTTTTGAAGGTGAACTAACAATCTTAGATGCAACCGACCAACTCATCAAAGCCCTCTCTCTCCAGCCGCTCGAAGGCACAGACGTCCCTCTATCGAACTCTACGCACACTCTCAAGATGTACGGCAAGACCATCACAGGCGGTAAGGTCGCGGCTATGGTACGGATGGCGTTTAGTGCCAAGACTGGTGTGACAATGAAGATTGAGGCAAGGAGCGAAGAGGAAGGTGTTGCGCCGCTTATTATTGGTAGTGTTGCATAAATGGTTTGTCTTTTGTAGCGTCGAATGGGAGGGTTCTATGAGCTATGAGCATGATGGGCGAGCCTGGCAAGGGCAGGGTTTCGTGACGAGTCTGTCATGGATTGCACTTGTGTGGGCGCGATGGTAGATTATCAAGGAGCCGTAGGTAAAAGGAATATTATTCATGAATGTTCAGGACTGTGTTGGGATGATGGTTCAGCGATGTTGCCCACCAATATTGACGTCCACTGACCCGCTGTTAGCCACTCTTCCTCTACAAGCTCTTCAACGCAGCGACCAAAAAAGCACCCCAACGCCGGACCATCCGTCGTGACCGCCCTCAGCGCATTCATCCACAACCACAGCCCCAGCCTCTCCCTGCAATCCTCTTTCCTCTCCCCGGCAATCTCCCTAATTAACCGCAAAGCCCACCACCCCCAAACCGCAGTATGCGCCACACCAAATCCCCAAACCCAGTATATACCAGTTCGCGGCCCCCTTCGCAAGCAACTCCTCCCTTGCCACAAGCAGATTGAGTTAGCGAGGGCGTATGTGAGGGGGTATCCGACCGAGGTGGGCCAGTGCCCCCGGCGCATGAAGCGCTGGAAGTAGGGTCGCAGGTGGGTAGTGGCGGCGGGACGGAGGCTGTGGTGCATCCAAGTGCTGAGGAAGATGTGTTTGTCGAGGGCGAAGGTGAGGGAGGCGGAGGAGCGGGGTGGACATTATGGGAGTTTTGGGGAAATGGGGATGGAGGAGAGGAGGGTGGACAGGGCTATCTTGAGGCTGGAGCATGCGGAAGGCGCGGATACCAAGGAAGGTGCAGTTTTGCGGCACAGCGTGATAGAGCGACGATTGGTGTAAGCCCCAATGTTGATTCTCCCGATTGATAGAAACTCGCAACGTCTTGAGGAACCTTTGAGTATGCGTTAATTGCCATTCGACATGATGAGTGTGGAGTCGCGTTCATATTTGAAGTGAGAGATAATGGGAAGTTATTAACACAAATATCCAATGATGCAGAACCGCAGAGGGACAAACCAAGAGACCCTTTACTCTACTTGATATATTATGGACAAAGACAATAAAGCTCCAATTATTATCGATGAGACGTGAGTACTTACTCACCTACAAAGGGTGCACTGTTATATAATGGTGACATACATATGCCATCAATCTGTATCGGATAGTTTGGACATAGGGTTTTGCATCCATTCCTGCATCCGTTCCTAACTTTGAGGTTCCGAGTTCTACCTTCTGTTCAAGTTTTTGGGTCTCACCGGGAGCTTTTGTTACTTGATATATATACTATAGTTCAGGATTATTAGCACATACGACCATAGGATCTTGAAAATAGAGCTTCCCGTTCGCTCAGCTGTACTCAAGCAAGATACCGGCGGACTAGTAGTTAGGTGGGTGACCACTAGCGAATCCCCGCTGTTGTATGTTTTTTTGCCCCTCCTTCGAGAGCGTCCTGCTCATTATATACGAACTAGGACTGAGTACGTAGTGGTGTGATAAGCAAGCAGGGTTTTGGGGGCAGAGGCGTAGCCGAGATTAGGGTAAGATATTGATTCAGTTATGCTTGGCTTCCTAGCCTTTTCATTTGTTCATTCCATCATTCACTACTGGACTTTTTACTTTATTTAGATGTTGTGACCGCAAGTGCCCAGATGACGGTCCTCTTCGTCTAAAGTCCACTCGATATCTCTCCTCTCAATCAGTGTCGCGTTGGCGGGGCTCTTCGGGATGAGCTCCGTGCCCTTGGTGGCAAGGATGCTGAGCACATGCGCGGCAGCCTGACTCCATGTTAGCTACGGTACCCCCAATCCAGACGTTATCACTTACCTTTGCGTTGATTGTAAGAGTATCAGGATTCGCGTTACCGTAGGTATCGCACGCTTGATGATAGCATGCATCCTGCTCCACACCAGTTCCCGTATGCAAACCACCAACCGGCTTCCCAACATTGAAGAAGGACTGGTAGTCGCTTCCGCCTGTGAAGCGCGCCGCTGTGACGTTGATACCCTTGCTCGTCATGTCGTCGACAAAGATCTTCTCGATGACATCGGAGCCTGCGGGACCCTTGAGACCATGCGTGCTGCCATCGCCATCGAAGACGCCAAAGTATCCACGGGACACCATGTCGAAGTTGAGGTAGGCCAGGATGTTGTCCCTTGCAGTGGTGTTCAAGCTCGCAACGTAGGCTTTCGAGCCGAGGAGGCCGTTCTCTTCAGCGCCCCACCATGCAAAGCGGACTTTGTTCTTGACGCTGAACTTCTCCAGAGCTGTCTTGACTTCCAAGACCAGGCTGGTGCCGGAACCGTCGTCGTTGATGCCGGCGCCGGCTACGACGCTATCGAGATGACCGCCAAGCATGATGACGTTGGTTGGGTCTCCATCTTTGGTTTCTGTGAAGATGTTTTGCGTGATCTTCGTCTCGATGGTCTGTGTTTGCTGGAAGTACGCACTAATTGACTCACCGGTTCTGATCCGCGTTACGAGCGCTTCGCCATCGACTTTGTTGATATAGCCTCCAGGAACGTACTCCTTGGGGTTGGGAGCTGATAGCGTTCCGCCGGTAACTGGCGTCTCGACATCGCTGTAGATGATGACCGCAATTGCCCCCGCAGCAGCAGCAGGCTTCAACCGCCCCGCAAGCGTCGTCCCATCCGGGCACGTTCCCCTCTGCACCAGGACAATCTTGCCCTTTACATCCAACCCGTTATACGATTCATTAGTGCAGCCTTCGGGGCCAGATGCTCCAAGCACCAGTGGCGCCGTAATACCTTCAGCGCTCGTTGAAGGCGAGTACGAGAGCCCAATGACATGGTACGAAGTGTTGTCCACGCTGAACTTGATAGAGTCAACGTGATTGAACAGCGCGGGAAAATCTTGTACCCAGGTGTGGAAATTTGACGAGTTTTGTGTTCGCGAGAGGATGTATTCGACCGAGGCTGCGTAACCAGGAAAACCGAAGGCTCGGTTGCCACCGTTTGCTTTGGCGATTGTGTCAAGTTTCTGGAGGTTGCCCATCAAACTGTGCGATCGAGTTAGCCAGATCCGATGCACGGTGATTGTGAGCAAACTTACCCCTCGGTCGTGATTAGAGCTTGCAATGGCTTCGAGCTGACCCGCGGTCGCGGGTAGTCATGCGTCGATTTCGGATACGCGGCGGCGAACGCCTGCGCAGCGCCCGCAAACAAAAGACCACTCTGAAGCTTCATCTTGACCAGATTCCAATTTCAGCTCAATTGCTTCCAAGTCCAAGGACAAGACCCAAATACCACAGCACCGCACCCCAACCGCCCAACGCAGCAGCTCCATTATATATACCCACCCCCGCAGCCTGGTCGCCTCCTCATTAAGATTGATTACGCGCATACAGGCGCCGGCACTCATTCGCCATCCTTATCACACTGACAAAGTCTCGGCCGTCGAACAGCTTCAAGCAGGTACCAAGAGGATTAACGGTTGCTGAGATCGTTGCCAAGCGCGGAGCGCATGTGGACGCTTGACACCTTCCGGAAAGGGACAAGGCACGTGATCGGTCCGGTCTTGGTTCAAGGATCGACGGGGACAGGGGTGGCGGTTGCCTTTGGGGGACAAGGGCGGCTTGGAAGGGTCTAGAGATGAGCTTTTACTATGTTCTGTTGATGGGCGTCACCTTTGGAGGAACTTTGTTGACTGGGTCGCTACCGAATTCTGGGAGTCAAGGCGGTTGAGGTGGATTCGAGATAAAGGGATCGGGAATTTCGATGACCAGGTCAACTATGCCTCGAGAAGGACGTCGCAATGGGCCCACGAGTTCGAGGTTCATATAGCTAGTTGTACGTCTTCCGCATTTGCTGGTTCGCTAGCTTCTCTTTAGTTCTTCAGTTGTGCAACTTTACCATACATTCAAGTCCATTCCACTCTTCGCTCACAAGCAAGAGATGAGAATCGAGCCTCGCGGTGGCTTGGTCTGTGGCATGCCACTGAAGGTTGAAGATGAAAGACTGGCAACGTGGAACGAGATGAAAGAGACAAGAAAAGTTACGGGATGAGTTCTCGCTCCAAGGCTGAAACAAAATTGGTTTGTATCGCGTTAAGTCTGCGAAAGTATTGTCTGGACTATCCGATCATGGCCTTGTTGATTGCTTGTATATCCGGCCTGCATCTTGCCCCATTGAAACGGCCGAGCTCAGCATCCCTAGTACCAATCACGTCCCTCGAGATACCTCGTTGTCCAAGGCCTATCGAGTATTGCACCATTCAGGTATCAACTATTATGCTGCCATCGTCTCCTTGTATTCAACATCTTATAGATCTCCTTCTCCTTCTGTCTGAGGTTAGTATCGTCTTAAAGGGTGACTATCCCGTCGAAGGACACAGATGACTTACCTCGATAGCTTCATCAAGACCGTGTTTGTGTCGCCATTGTAAAAGTGGGCTATGATAGTAGTCGTGAACGGTGCGTTCAGTGCCATCTCCATAGTCGTGAAAGTCCCAAAACTTGCTCATAAGGTATAATTTGACCTGAGTCAGACCGCCGTCTTTTAGCTCAAAGTACAGTTCTCGGAAAAACTCTAGGAATTGTTCAAAGCCGAGGATAGACGAGCCACAGGTGCAGTAGAATGTCAGACGCAGGCCTTGCTTTCGTGGAGTGTGTAGCAAAGCGTTTAGCTGCATCTTGAGATCGTCCATCGTCGTTCGAGAAGGCGCATACTTGCCGAAAATATCCTCTCTGATAGAATGTATTATGACGTAAAGACGTCGAATGGCATGGCCGACCAGTAACTCGAGGTGGAGAAAATCTCTCGATAAATAAGAGCTCAAGCGCAGAATATCGATCTGATTGTCGTCCTGACGAATGCGTTCCTCATCTCGGAAGAGGTTCAGGACAGCGTCCCTTGCTGCCTCGACGCCTACGAACGAGGCAAGCAACGGGGTGGGGCAGTTTCTTCCAGGTAAGGCAGTTGCACCTCTTAGAGTGAATACAGCCATACACACCCGTTAATTGAACATGATGCTCTTCCCATGAGAAGCCTAGAGACCCTGGTGAGCTTCGGAAGCGTTCATTGGCGCAAAGAGCCCAATACTGGGTATACACCATGCCGACCAACTCAGGGGGCAGACGCGCACGCATTTTGGTAACGAGGGAGAGCGTCGACTGCTGGGAATATGCCACTATAGCCGTCATCAGGTGCCTGTTAAGCCTTCAGTACACATCGTAGGGCATTGCCTCGTGCAATGGACTTATTTCCCCGCTTGGTTAAGCTTCTCTACGGTTGCATTTCTTTGTGTCAACAAACTTTGCCCCAAATTCTTGTTTCTTGAGGCCTTCGGCCTGCTGCCAGGTTCAGTGGGGCGGTCTACGAAGCATCGAAATCCCTACTTTAATGCGGCCTTTTGCTTCTCCAACAACAAACTGTGTAAGACTTTACCGTCGCTTAATATGCATGGACTTAAGCAGTGAGTGACTCACC
>MU005569.1:399034-417455 GCA_010405425.1 Lentithecium fluviatile CBS 122367
AAAAAACTCGGAGGCAATGTTGCCTTTGCGGTCGGGATCGGTTTCTGATCCATAGTGACCGAGAGAAAGCAAGCGATGTGGATGTAGAGAGCGTGACCGAATCAAGGTGATGCGGGGCTGGTTGAGAGCATGTTGTAATAGTACAGTGAGAAGGGAATGCGCGGCTATCCGGCGGACTAACGCGTTGACACGTGATAGCGTACGACCCGGACCTTCGGGGGACTCAGAACTACACAGTCAAGCATTCCCCCCGGATTCGTCCTCACGGGTCAATCGAGCATTTGTCTAGGTGACTACCAACGCGAATATTACCGAGCAAGAGTCATGACCGGATAGGTCACTCACGGCGAGATCGTACTGTCTTGGGGACAGCAGCCTAGGAGGCACTTTTAGTGTATGCCCACTCCTCCACTAGAAGACGCCCCCAATTAATAGTACTAGAAGAGTGAGGTGGGAACAAGTAAGGGAGGTGACAACACATGCGGACATATGTCATCACCGTTCAAGTGCCGAAAACATCCTACTCGTCATCTTGTATACACTATCATTAGACATTCATATCCGGCTAAGTAACCTCTTCGCATATACTTTTCACCCAACTCCATCTATCGCATCATCAATAGTCAGGTCACTTCTCAGCAGGAGCCTCACCCCGCGCCAACCCAAAGCAAGTTGCCATCTTGAAGAAGACGTCAATGTTGCTGTACACACCGGCAAATATCTCTGCGCAAGGTCCTTGCGCAAAGACAGGCACATCAGTGAGCGAGTGCACACCTTGGTCGTTCTCAACAGGTAGAGTGCCGTTGAGCAAGATGCCACCTTCACCATCCTCAGAATTGGCATAGTAATCGTCCGAGTCCTCCTCGAGCTCAACAGCTGGCTCACGTGGACCATCTTTGCGCACGCTCCAATTCTCGCGGCGATCGGGGTCGGCCATGAGACCTTGGAAGAGGGTGTAGCGCGGGTCCCAGTTGCGCGGGAAGTTGGAGTCGGTGTAGGTCAGGTTACCAGTGTTCTGGTACTGTGAGAGACCCGAGTTCTGATAGACACCAATGGCATCGCGCTTCTTGCGGTCGGTATTCTGCGCGGCAAGGTACTGCGTGTCGACGCTGCCCATGACATCAAAGCCGTGACCGTGGTCAGCAGTGACAAGGATAAGAGTCTCCTTGAGGCAATCCGTCTCGTTAAGCTTATTAACAACGGCCTTAATAGTATCGTCGAGCTCAAGCAGTTCCCCGAGAGCGCGGTCGTAGTCCAGGACGTGCATCATCTTATCGATGGAAGCTGCCTCACTCATAAGGAAGAAACCTTTGTCACCGGAGCGAGTTTGGAGAATATCAAGCGCCTTGAGGGTCATGTCCTTCAGGCCCGGCTGGTCGAGGGCAGCGGACTTGTCACCAGTGGGGGAGAGTGACTGGTTCAGATTGTCGCGGTAGACATTGCGGTCGAGCCACTTGGCCATGTTGGAGACCGTGAAGATACCAAGAGCCCTCTCATCGCTGGGAGCTGCGAGGAGGGAGGTACGGTTCTGGAGAATTTGATATCCCTTGTTGGCAAACTCGTCGTAGTAGGTCTTGTTCTGGTAGGTGATGCCACCCAGCTCAGGGGAGTAAAATTGCTCAGCGCCACCGCCGAAAAGAACATCAGGACCATCCCACTCGGTCCAGGTGTAGTTGGTGATGCCATTTAGGAAGGAATCCACGACCGCACCATACTCGCTGCGAGCACGTGTGTGAGCTGTCAGACCGGCCGGTGTAGCGTCAGCAATAAAAGCTGTTGACACGATTCCGACATGACCACCGGTCAAGCGTGTGAAGATCTCAGCAATGGTCTCCACCTTGGGGTCATCGAACGGGTTCTTGGACGAGTCGGCATAGACACCGAGGCAGTTTACGGTGCTCTTGTGTCCAGTGTATAGAGCGGACGCCGAATTCGCGGAGTCGGTGATGAAGCTGTCGATCGAATGGGTCATTTGGTGGCCGAGAACTGGAAACTTATCCATCTGCATGGTCGTCTGGTATTTGCCGTTCACACTCTTATGTCCGATCAAGCGTGCTGCCGTGATCATGTTGGTGGTCATTCCGTCTCCAATGAAGAGAATGATATTCTTGGCCTTGCGCTCCTCGGCCAAGTCGCGGACGATCCATGTTGCAGAGGTGGTACTACCGTTGTTGTAGTGAAGAGTTGCAGTATATTCGCCAGGCTCGTAGAGAGCAAGTCGGCGGTATGCCTTGGCCCTCACGTCAACAACCGACGGCGTCTTCGCATCCCTAGCGAACAGGTCTATTGTACGGTCAATTTTTGAACGCAAGTTCAAGACGGCGTCCCAGCTTACCCTCATACCATGTGAAAGTCCAATTCTCCATCTTCGGCTCCTCAATTTTGAAAAACTCAGTCACTGGCACCGCTTCACCATCACCCTTTGCGATGGTAAAAGTGAACTTCTCATCAGGAGGCAGTCCAATGACCTCGGAGCCGTTCTTTGGAGCATGGACCTCCAGGCGGATGTCGAAGTACTGGCCAGCGAGGAAGTCCGCTCTAGGGTCAATTGGTCAGCTGGAGCTTCTCTCAAGCTTCGTCTACACCAACTGCTTACTGGTCCGGCGGGAAGACGCATCCTGAAGCTTTGTTAGCTGGCCCTCTCAATTGCGGGTTGGAGGCCTTACCGAGTGTTGGGCACGTTCCCAGACGCTGGAAGTGCTGCGCGGAGGCAGCGCTCACGAGCAAAGCCGCAGCGATACCAATTGCCTTCATAGACGCCATGATTCGCACGATGGAAGCTGTTGGGAGGGGAAGTGTGGAAATCTCGCGACGCGTCCGAGGTTCTGGGAGCTTGCATATGCAACTTTTATAAGCTCTCCAGGGTCCTTGAACCTGCATGAGAGCTCATCCATGGCCGTGAGCCTTCGTATGCTCAACCCCGGCCAGGCAAGCATCGCCCATTAGCCAGTACGCCTTCATCTCCGTCAGCGGCGCGCCCTGCACTCCGTTCGTGGGGAGCTCAACGCGCTCAGCCGTCCTCGTGGCATCTCTGCGCGCTGTCACTGCTGGGAACTCCGTCCGGTTCCCGTAACCGGGTAGGCCAGCGTGCCCGCTATCACGGCGCTGGCGTGCCCGTCAAGACGATGGATGGACGAGCTGCCTCTTTGAGCATGGCCTACAGCCTGTATCCAGATGTTCATCGGGGCGGGAATGGCCTTGGCAGAACGTGGAACGGAGATGGCGTGTGATTCGCGGGGTACGCGTATAGGTGCCCCGCGCGCTGCTTGGCAATTCCCAGCCTCGGAGGCTGGCGTCGTGCTGGCTGTGCTGATTGTGTCGCTCTTTCCGAGGAGTCTACCGGTGAGCATGTACAAGGCACAATATCTGCGGGTGTGTTCTGAGTGGTGAGCCCATTGCTCCTTCTCCATAAACACCATGGTCCATGCGTCGGGAGCTGGTTTCCTCGCGTGACGCCAACCTCCTCAACTCTCTGCGCACCATGCGTTTTCATCTCCACACATGAAAGCCAAGGCTTTTTTTATAACTCGCCTAATTTGACAGCTTCGGATCTGTTCCTACTCCTTCCCACTCACTGCTCTAACCTCCACAGACGTTTCTTCATCTCCGACAGCCTCGCTGGATCCTTGAATGCCAGTCCGGGAGCCATGCCAAGCGCCGCGCCCAACGCCGCCGTGGACTGCTCGAAAGCCTTCACCAGCGCTTCCATGTTGGTTGGAGCCATTTGATACGCAAAGTCGTTTAGGGCCATGAAGCCAAAGATCTTGTTCGCGGCCAGAAAGATGTGCAAGGGGATCTGTGCCCAGATGCTGATCTCGTTGGGCCGGCGATGGATCGTGTTCCTTCCGTCGCGACAATGGCAGCTTCGCAGGAAAGGGGATGAGAGAAGTACGGCCCACGACTGTATGTGAGCTTTTGAATGCCAGTCGCGTAGACCCATTGTCAGTGCCATCACGACGAATGTAGTTGTCATCCTGGCGATTAATCCCAATGAGATACGACAGCGTGAGAGAAACTGAAAGAGGCCTTTCTGGATGAGTGGATTGGGAAAATATGTAAGCAATCGCACTGAAGGATTGGACCGTGTTTTTTGAAATCCGGGATAGTAGCATTTGGTTCACCTGAGAAATGATGTTGTTCATCGACTGTTTGGAGCACAGGAAGAAGACGGTGAAGCAAACCACCACGCGACAGGTTCGGAGCCCGCGGCGAATTTCTTGGACAAATTGTGAGGTCCATGGTACGGATCGGTTCGAGTGCTATTTTTGGAACGAAAGATCGAGGTGAAATCCGGCTCGAGTCGCAGTGCTGAGAGCCCTGGCAGCGTGGGGCAATACGGTACCCTAGGGAGGCGGCTTTGCTAGACTCATGATTTAACACTGATAAAATTGAACAGGTGGGAAAGACTTACTCACGGCCATTCCACAACACAAATGGTACGATGGATGCACTGAGGAAGCACAAGGGCAGCAAATAGGCAGCCCAGAACCTGATCCTCTTCTCCATGAGGGTTGTAGCAAGAGTTGACAGTGCAGCGATGTTTATCATCCTTCTCCAGCAGTCAGTAATGACCAAGGAACACTTGCGGGTGGCGTTAGCTAACCAATAGAAAGCATTGAACACATATTGCACGCTAAGTTTCCGGACTATCACCACCAGCTCTCCCGTTTTATTTCGAATGCATTGGGGATTTTCCTCAGGAATCTGATCACCTTCAGGAGAAACGTTAGCCCTACGAATTCGCCATCGTTATAAGAAGGGTCGAATGCTGGAACCATCTTACACCACGGAACGGTGGTACCATAGAAGGAAAATTGTTGCGCATCTCTATAAAGGCAACAAGCCATGCCATCACTGACAAACTGCCAGCTACGTATCGAAGATTCGCCAAATCCTCCGCAAGTCGCAATTCTCAGAAAAGATGGACTCATTTCGGTATCCAACGGCAGCCCGGAATTATTCTTTGTCTCCGAAAGCGTTGTTTCCACGGCTTATCGAGACGGCTCGGTGGCCATGTGCGGTAAAGTCATCGTATAAAGTGCTGGGGTTGAGGAGACTACACGTGAACGAAAACAATCCGCCGGGGAATCTCTTGAACGAAGAGCAGAGGCCTCTCGTGAGCAGTCCGTACATGCTCACCCGTTATATTCTATCTTTCGCAATACTGACAAATCCGGAAAGTACAACTCAACAAAAGGATTAGCGGTGACGGGCGAAATTCAAATTACCTCAAAAAACGGCAGCTCTAACGAGGTACCTGCTTACTCCATTGAAGAGGTGCGTCCACTGCTGCCTTCAAGATTTGGCGCATCGAGCATAGGGGTGATCTCACGGGGTCTTCACGAGAGCTTAGCATCACCATTTCTTGCATACCACGGTGAAGTGCTACACCGCCCGCCGTGTGAGTTGGATTTCTTTGTTCTCATACCGCCATTGGGGAATACCGCTTGCCGTTAATATCTGTTCTGAATTATGAGAAGGGGAGAAAAATCATTGGCCGAGTACTCGTCAGAGTCGTGATATCACCTATTCCGAAGCGCACGTGAGGAAGGACGATCAACTACCAATCACATGCAGATTGCGTCTGCATCTTGAACTACTCGTGCGCTTGGGTGCGTGCCCGGCATAATTTCACATTCCAAGTGCTTGGCCTGGAGTCGAGAAATGCAAGACAGAAGCCAGGAGACATTCCAAACGATAGCGACAGTTATACATATAACGCACGCATGCAACCTTCCACCCGACTGCGAAATCAGTCACGCAACTGATAGCAAGCTATCGTTGCCTGCTCTCAGTTAGCGCTGAAGGCAAGGAGTGTACGTGTTACAATCCTGTATTACAGATCCACTCACAGAGGAACAGTGACTATTCGAAAAGGACTCAATGTAAGCTCCGTACAACGCTACTGTTAGATTTGAAACTTGATTGCGAGTTGGGACGAACCCATCTCTCGGAGCCGGCTAAGATGACAACCCGGAATCAATACCAATCAACATTGACAGCAGCTTTGGATGGTCCGCCTGAGTCACGGAGATGCCCAGGTTCCCTAGCGCGGCGTCTGGACTTGACACCATTGTGGGAGTACAGGGCTTTGTAAAACCTCAGCAACAAATCAGGTCCTGGCGCAGATATTTTTAATTCGTCAACTCTTTTCGATATCCTGTCGTATGGAGTGGGCGCAATGGACGCCAAGGATATCGACGGTCTCGACTCCCGAAGATCGATGACCGTCTGTTTCCCGTCCTACCTTGAGGCACATCGCTTATGGGAGAGGGATATACAACATAGATCACCGTTATCGCACCCCGGACACTCGGTATTGCGGTTGTCAGTTTCGACAACCCGAATGGGCTAATCTACGCGATGGTTCTGGCTCTCTAACATGTTGTACCCGGAATGCAGTAACGTCTGTGGATAGCTCAACTTCCTGCGATCTAAACTTATCTGCCGCGACGGTAGGTTAGCAATACGATTTTCTTACACGCTCGCGATTATACGTTTGTTGCTAACGGTAGTAACGCCACGTAGCTGCCGGTCGACACAACTTTCGTCTGTTACTAGAAGGGGATCCTCAGGTGCCCAGTAGCTAGTTAACTGTTGTTAATTACTTTATTAGCGTGTAGCTATAATAGCTGGCTTCCAGCCACCTCAATTACTCTTACACTCAACATTATCATCGTCCGGGTCCAGTACCCGGTAGTTGTGAAGTCCTGCATAGGCTGGGTAAGTGAGTATGGCTCTAAGATGAGCTTAGGCAGTTGAAAGGGCGTCGGAACGACATCGCACGTCTCCCATTCGGCGCACTGATGTCACGATAGAATCATACATCGACGGCCCCGAGATCGATGCCAACATCGCTCTCTTGGATGGCGATATAGTTTTCTTTGAAGTCGCAGGCGATTTTCCGAGTTTAACAGATCTCGCCCACAGCAAGTGGGATGATCCTTTCCAAGAAACGTCGATGCTTTTCCCATCTCAACTGCCCCAGAATGAGATCGATCTGATTCGTACTTCTCTGCACCAGATGCTATCAAGACAGCGCTTCAAACGGCGTGTCTAGCTGCGAAGGCCGCATGCGGTACTCTTGCATGATGGTGGAGGCAGAGCCGGGCCAGGCCGTCCAGGACACCTAGCTTTTGTGTACACGAGATCAACAGTAGGCCCCCAGGATACCACGGTAACGTCGCCTCCACTTAGAGTGTCGACTACTAGTGGTCGCCTTGGATATCCTGTACGCCGCTGGGGACAAGGAGCGATATCGGTCGCCAGCACACCCTTTCAAGCGATGGCCGCAGTGGTGGCTGGTAATCATCATACTGCCGGAGAGTTCCTTGCAAAGCATAGGATCTCAAGGCTTTGTTACCAGATTACATGACCTGAGTAAACTTGCGGGGCTCGGTGCCAGTCAATTGGGCTTTGTAGGTTACTTCTCAGAACTTCGTGTTTCGTTCCGACCTTGAATCCAGACGACGAGCGCAGCTGCCATGTCACCTATCCTACGAAAATCGGGCCGACAGGCCAGAATCAGCCCCACACTCACCGGAGCACTCACGGGCGTGACCGCTACAATATGCATGCAGGTATGTCGCGCCGGCCCGTACCGTTTACTCCGAACCCGCAGGGCAATCTCGATTCCATGTCCACCAATGGGGTTGTTCTTGAGGACACCTGAGTAACCCATATGTATTGAAGGGACCGCACTTACGCCTAGCTCAATATCGGAACTGAGGGGTCCATCAGTCATTCTGGTACAGTTGATCGATCGATCAATCCATCCAAATGAGCTTCTTGTTTTCCTTTCGAGGTTACCGTTGCAATGGCGCTCAAATACTGGGAGCGTCCTCGACACGCCGTTTCCTCTCGGTATCTAAAGCCACTGCTGCTCAACGTGCTTACTGGAAGAGGATACCTATCTGGTCCAACATCAGCGAAGATAGATTTGTGAGCCACGAATGGCAGGTGAGATGATTTTGCCCACCTTGGAACTTCCACCTCATTTTCTCAGTTTGATCGACTGGTCCGATCCACTCCAGGATCCTGTGATGCGCCAATACGTGCCTTTGGCATCTCAAACCCTCCCGGATCACTGGCTTCTCACACTCGAGCATTCTCCTGCAGAAGGCATAATCCACAAATATCCAGACAGGGCCGTATTCAACGGTATGACTCTGTTCCTTTCACAATCCGCAAGGAATCGCTAACAATCAGAATTTCAGTAACTCCCGTATGTCCCATGGATTGCCGCTACTTCACACCGTCGTACACCGTGAGAACAGGCCCCCAAGCCTTGCACAAGCAACGCTTTCTTCCCGTCCAGAAGAAATGGGACGCCATGCTCGATTACATCTCGCGCACCCCAAGCCTCGCGGAGATCCTCATCTGCGGCGACGACGCCTACCCGTTAAGTCCCGACCACCTGCGTGATATCTGTGGGCGTCTGCTCGAGATACCGCACATCCGCCGGATTCAGATCGCTAGCAAAGGCATGGCGGTTTGCCCGAGCAAGCTGATCGACCCGAAGGACGAGTGGGCGAACACCCTGACCGATCTAGCACGGCAGGGCAGGGAGATGGGGAAGAGGGTTGAATTTCACACGCACTTCAATCATCCGCAGAAGATCACTTGGATCACAGAGTCGGCGGCACAGAGGCTGTTCAAAGAAGGTGTTATCGTGAGGAACCAGACCGTACTTCTCGATGGCATCAACAAGGACGGAGGTCTTTTGAGGGAGCTGATCAAACAACTTGCGTCGATGAATATCGAGCCGGTCAGCCTTGCGTTCTTGGTTCGATATCGGCGCCTGCTGTGAACTAACCGCTGACCGCCACAGTGCCTCGTCCAGGGCGACATGGTTCGTGGGATAGAAGATTTGCACGCGCCGGTGCACGAAATCATTGGGCTCGAAGCGATCCAAGGTTCGACGGCGGGTTCCATGACCCCTGGTGGTAAGGATGCAGACGATAGTTGAGATCGGGACGAGCGATTGAAGACATGCAACGGTTGCGAGACTACACAATATGTTCCGGGGCGAGCAGCTTGTTGGCACGATTAGTAGCGCATTTTTCAAGGTTTATCTGGTGGGAGTGTGCTGTGGATTGATGATGCTAGCGTGGCGGTCGGCTGTTGAGGCGACACCGGTTGCGCGACGATTCTACGAGCAATGCGGCACGAAAACACAAATCGAAGAGATGCGGTTCGACATCGGAGAGGAGTCCAGTACGAGGCGGAAACCGACGCTCATCCTCTTGATGAGGGGACCCGAGTCTTTGAATGTCTGGGCATAAGGAGATGGCTTGTTCCAGGACACTTTACATATATATGGACAGAATGAATGAGTACTGAAACCTATGACTATTCTTCGCTCCTCCTTGTCCACTTCGCAAGGTCTGTGTCCACATGGGTGCGAAACTAGTATTAAAAGTTAGATTTGATGGGATGTTCATTGGCACTCTCAGAACTCAGCTTGGTGTTGTCGATCAGGTACGCTCCCGAGGTCCGGATCGGGACTGGTACCATCGACGAAGACGTCACCACTTTACCCTTGTACATACAAGCTGCAAGGAACAGTATCTCAGATTCTTATTATCCTCTTCAATGAGCTTTACAGGCATCCAACAAATCGCTCCGAGAATTCAGCTTTTTTCCTTTCATGAGTCTTCAATTGGATGTTTGGTAGGCCGACAACTAGCACTTAACTTTGTATACGCGAGACCAACCCGATCTTTCGTGACGAAGGACACGAAAACAGCTACAAAAGCTTCCAATCGAGCTTTAAACATGTCCAAAAGAACCGCATACGATCGCTCCGAGCTTGGTCACCCATCCACCAAACGCGCAAAGCAAATAGATGAAGACTTACCTTTCGACAACCTCGTCGAATCACTCGATGCGCAAGAAGAGAAAGAAGACGTGACCAAAATTGTTCACTGGTTCCGTCCGAAAGACCTTCGCATCCAGGATAACACGGCACTACACCATGCGTCACAGCTTGCGCAGAGCTCGAAGAAGCCGTTGATATGCATCTACCTCCACTGTCCAGCTGCAGAGTCGTGGCACGGCACAAGTCCAGCGCGCATGGACTTTATGATCGAGGGCCTGAAGATCATGCAGAAAGAGCTCAAAGAGTTGAATATTCCGCTCATCTTCTTGCACTCGGAAAAGCGCAATGGGCATATCCCGACGATTGTCGAGTTTCTTAGAGACAACGATGTATCCCATGTCTTCGCAAACTTTGAATACGAGGTCGATGAGCTACGCCGCGACATTGGACTGGTAAAAGAAGTCGGCAACGACATCCAAGTCTCCATCTACCACGACCAAACCGTCGTCGAACCAGGAACGATGACCACCGGCACCGGCAAGCCCATGAAAGTCTTCACACCCTACCACCGCGCCTGGCTCGATACCGTGAAGCAAAACCCGCATCTCCTCGACACGCAACCACCCCCTGCGAAGAACGATGCGTCTGTCACAAAAGCCCTCAAACCGCTCTTCGACTCCGCGCCCCCTAAACCAGCCAAAGACAAGCAATTCGCCTCCTCAGACGACAAGAACCGTATCCGCAAACTCTGGCCCCCCGGTCACGCCGCAGGCAGCAAACGCATGTCCGCCTTCATCCAACAAATCGGCAACTACACGTCGACCCGCAGCAACCCGGCCGCAAACAGCACCTCGCGCATGTCGGCCTACTTCTCCGCCGGCATGTTCTCCGTCCGAGAAGCCCTCTGCCAAGTGCGCAAATACAACGACAAAGCCGACTTCTCTGAAGTCGGCTCGAAACCCGGCGTCTACGGCTGGGTGCGCGAAATCGTGTTCCGCGAGCTGTATCGCCAGACGCTCATGACGACCCCGCATACCTCGATGAATCTGCCGCAGAACCTCAAGTTCGACTTCGTGCGGTGGGAAGATGACGAGGAGGGGTGGGAGAGGTGGTACAAAGGGATGACGGGGGTGCCGTTTGTGGATGCGGGCATGAGGCAGTTGAATCATGAGGCTTATATGCATAATCGGCTGCGGATGAACGTCAGTTCGTATCTGTACTGTAATCTTCTCATCGACTATCGGAGGGGCGAACGGTACTTTGCTGAAACGCTTATTGACTGGGATTTATCGAATAACACGTTGGGGTGGGAACCGAGTTATACGGTGTTTAATCCTACCTCGCAGGCCGAGAAGAATGATCCTGATGGTGATTATATACGCAAATGTAAGTAACCCCAAACTTGTGCGCGAGAAGGATAGGTTGGCTGACTGAGACTAGGGGTCCCGGAACTGAAAGACGTACACGGGAAGGCTGTGTTCGCGCCGTACGAACGGTTGAACAAGGAGGAGTTTGAGAAGCTGGGGTATCCGAAGCCGCATGTGGATTGGAAGGAGACGAAGCAGAGGGCTATTGAGCGGTTTAAGAGTGATATGAGGGATGCGTCGCCCTGAGCTGATAGCGAGACAAATACCAAGCCACCTCTCGAAGATCATGTCACCTCGGCTCGAACAATGGTCGTGCAGGTATCGTACATTACCGTCCGCTGCTGGCGCGCAATGTTGGTATAACGTATCGTACAATGACTTCCAGAAATAACCTCCTCTTCAGTAGAACTTTGCCCCATTAACCACCTCCACCTTTACGGCCCCTTCTCCTGTGGCACTCTGATCTCCTCCACTGCTCTTCTCTTGCGCCTCCTGTTCCTTTGCAGCCTGCCGCAAAGCCTTCCGAACCTTCTTACTCTGGAACAGCAACTCCTCCTCTTCGATATCCTTTAAAACTGCAAACCATCAGCACAGACCCACAATCTACCCAATCCACCCTCTCTCATCCCATGCGTATGAAAGAGATGCACAGTACTCACCAGCAGCCCACTCCCCCTCCTCCACTTCATCGCCCGACCCAAGCACCTTCTCAACATCCACCTCCTCCCCCGCCTGCACCCTTTCAATGACCTCCTTCAATATCCCAATCTTCGCCTCCGCCCTCCTCAAATCCCTCGCGCGCTCTTGCTTCAACCACAGCATTTGTATCGCCTGGCTGCCCACCAGCAGTCCCAGCACTATGAACGGCGTCGCAGGATTCGATTCGCGGCTCGGTTTTTGCGGTCGCCCTTTGAGGGGTTGGGGTATCATGGATGCCCAGAAGGAGGGTTGTAGGAGGCGGGGGACGGTGAGATGCCGTGGGTGCGAGAGTTGGGGAGAGAGGAGGGCGAAGGCGCGGGTTTGCGGGCGCAGGGAGGTAGTCATCATTGTGCGGTAGGCGTGGGGGGTGCGCAGGAGTTGGCGGAGAAGGGTTCGGGAGTCCATGGTGTGGATTGGTCTGGTCGCGTTGTGGATGGGCGTGTAGATGCGACAAGAGTTCGAGAAACTTTTGGAGTTGAGCTGAAAGCGGTTAGCGCGGACCATTGCGCTGGGACTGCCCCGAACTGCTCATGCCGAGGTACAGTCAACGCAGCTTGACTGCCCGCTATGTACATGTCAGTTCAAAACGACGGTAACGTCTCAGTCTGTCTGCATCTCACTTAGACGAAACATGGTACAATAACGCTCCACTGCTCCCGTCTTCCACCGTCCACCCAGTTCCATCCGCTCGTCCATAGCATCTCCAACACCCGTAACCAAACGAGGACTACTGCGACTATGGGTTCCCCCGCCGGGCTCAAAATTCAACTAGGCAGCTTGCGATCCAATGCCGACCTTGCTCCCTTCGAAAAAACTCAAGCGTGGCTCAATGCAGTCTTGGGTGTTGAAGGCTATGACGTACAATCTTCCCATTAAATCCGTTCCGTCCCCACTCAGCATCGTTCCATTTCCACAATTGCATTGACTCTGTTTTTCAATCAAGCCAGGAAAGTACCATGTTTCAAGGCTAATGGTGCTTCTTTAGTGCCACGACGGCCCCCTCTTCAAAATATTGAAGCTAGAATCAGCGACCCTAGAACCTACGAAAGAGAACCCGAATGATGCGAAGACCGTGTTCACAATGACTGTTCCGCGGGAATATTGTAATAGTACGTCCCTGCAAATTTTCAACCTTGATATCTGCCGATTGTTTCTTCGTCAGCTTTGCTAACGTCGCTTCTTTCTCAGTGGCCGGCGCCCTTCACGGAGGTGCCGTATCCCTGATCTTCGATATATGCACCTCTACCGCGCTCAATGTTTGCGCTAGAGAAGGGTTCTGGGACACTGGCCATGTTTCTCGAACTCTAAACTGCACGTATATGAGGCCGGTCCCGCAAGGGGAGAAGATATGGATTGAGAGCGAGGTTGTGCATTTGGGAAAGCGGATGGCGACGCTGAGGGGGAGCATCAAAAACGAAGGTGGTGAGTCTGTCTCTTGGTGATAGGCATTGAGCTTTGAGCATTTTCTGACGATGTTTGGGTGTTTTAGGGAAGGTGTGTTATCTGTGTGAGCATCAGAAGGCAGCTGTGGGTTCGTCCAGTCTTTGAGCGCAGGCGTGAACGGGCTGTGTACTATTTGAGGTCTGGAGACTCAACATCTAGAGAGCATCATAACACAACGAGTGAATTGATGCCAGTCGGGTATTAAATGAACACCTCGTGAAGTGAACATCGGAAGTGTCGTAGTCAACCCTGGCCGAAGGTAGAGGTGGATGACGAGGCCCGGCCACTAGCGAAAGCGCAGTGCCAAGACCCCAAGACGCGGAAGTGGTTCCTGATACATGCGAATATAAACTCGACCTTCATCAGCTTCAACACTGCGCCAAAATATGGATCTCGGCGACGAAGGGAGCTCCCCATGGGGAGGTAAGTCTTATGCCACAAGGAGCGCACAAGATTGAACTGACTAGACCCCAGATGTACCCTCACGATCGAGCCCATCCCACTCGGTCCCGCAGATAACCAAGGACGACGAATCTGGTACTACTCTCCACTCCAAGCATGCCACATAACGGCTCTAATCGGTCGCAGACTCCCAGAACCTCTCCAAGGCGAACGCAAGCTCCGTCCCGAACGTCTCCGCAGCACCGCGCTCTCCCGCCGGACGAGGCCCCCGACGACGACACTTTGGCGCGCAGGCTACAAAGCTCGAGGCGGTTGAAGACCCTCTCGGTCCCCTCGGCGCTGCGACACCACTAGCTTCAGAAGCTCCTCCGGCGCCTCCACAAAAGGAGCCCGCAGGCAGAGATGCACGCCAGGCGCCTAGCTCGACCGCATCATCCCTACCTGGCATGATGGATTCCGTGAACCTAGATGACGACGAGGATAGGGCCGTAGCACGAGGTCCACGGCCGCCGCCTCCAGTCCAGCCTCCGACTGGGGCCGCACCACAGCGACGGACCCAGCCGAGCGTGAGTGTAGAACAGGCAGCAAGGCCGACATTTACAATCCATGTTGGAGACCCGCACAAGGTGGGAGATTTGACGAGCTCGCATACGGAATATTCGGTCATGACAAAGGTACCTGCACTTCCCAGGCAATGTGCGGGATTCGTGTACTAAAACTGGCCAGACAACCTCAAAAGGCTATCGCAACCCCGAGTTCACCGTCTCGCGCCGTTACCGCGACTTCCTTTGGCTATACAACCAGATGCACAACAATAATCCCGGCATCATCATTCCTCCTCCCCCGGATAAACAGGCCGTGGGTCGATTCGATGCCGAGTTCGTTGAGTCAAGGCGCGCTGCCTTGGAGCGCATGCTGAACAAGATCACGGCGCATTCCGTACTACAACACGATGGAGATCTGAAGCTTTTCTTGGAGAGCGACGCTTTCAATGTCGACATCAAGAATAGGGAGCGAAAAGAACCCGGACTTGGCGAGAGCAAGGGCATGTTCGGTGGAATGCTGTCCGGGGGGACTGGGAAGTTCATCGAGCATGACGACGTAAGTCTGGTCAAGGAGATGTCATTTGCGGTGCTGATTCAAACAGTGGTTCCACGAACGGAAGATATACCTAGACGCTCTGGAGAATCAGCTCAAGGCCCTTTTAAAAGCCACCGATACGGTAGTTGTACAACGAAAGGGCCTAGCGGAAGCATGCGGTGACTTTTCTGCTTCGCTGCATGCGCTTTCCACCGTGGAGCTCTCACCATCTCTTTCCGGCCCGCTCGACAGCTTGTCTGACATTCAGATCCGGATACGAGAGCTCTACGAACGCCAAGCTCAGCAGGACGTGCTTACCATAGGCATCGTCATCGACGAATACATCCGCCTCATCGGATCAGTGAAAACAGCGTTCCAGCAGCGACAAAAAGCATACCACACCTGGCACAATGCCGAATCGGAGCTCCAGAAACGCAAGACAACTCAGGACAAACTTCTCAGACAGGGCAGGTCGCAACAAGATCGGTTGAATCAGCTGAGCGCTGATGTGGCTGATGCGGAGAGGAGAGTACACCAAGCGAGGTTGCTGTTTGAAGACATGGGCCGTTTGATGAGGAGTGAGTTGGAGCGGTTTGAGAAAGAGAAGGTAGAGGATTTCAAGTCAGGCGTGGAGACCTTTTTAGAGAGCGCTGTTGAGGCACAGAAGGAGGTCAGTGCTCATTTCACGATAGTCTTTGATGACTTGCTAACATCGGCCAGCTCATCGAAATCTGGGAGACATTCCTCATGCAACTCGACACGGACGAAGGAGACACCTTCGTGCCACCCGCTGGCGTCGTTGCTTCGCCCTCGTCAGACCAAGCACCGTCTCTACCCCACCCGGACCACCAGGATTCGGAATCGGACGCGCGAGCGGCAGCGGAGGCGACTAGGGAGATTGAGGAGTGATTAGCTCTCCTTGACCCATATACCCTCTGATAATCTGATACCTCACTTCCCAATCGGTCCCATTCAGGTTGTTTTGCTGACGTGCTATGGATTGTGTGACAGGCGTTTCCACCTCGTTGAACAGCCTTTGAGCAATTTTTGTGATGAGTTGGGGACGAGTGAGGAAGAGGGGAGGACGGAGTTTATGGAGAGAATTTACGAGAGGGTTTGGGTCGATTAAGGGTGGTGGGGTTGGAGTCGGTTGGGAAGAGTTGTTTGCGATAGAGATTGGGTTGCTTTGGTATGAGTCTTTCGTACCATTCGTCCCACAACACATCGGTAGTTTGTTACGGATGTTAATATTCATACTCGCGTTCGAGCTCGAGTGCAAATTTCATCTCGCTCTCCGGGATTTAGACACAGCAACGTCGTTCCGGGCAATGGCCTAGAAGCTTCCCTCTTTCACTCAAGCCAGACCCTCGATTGGGTTGCAGAATCCAACCAATTTTGTGTTCACTACCTCAGCCCACAAGCACAAGGTCTATACTCGAAGACGGAGGAAAAAAAGGCCAAAGGCCAGGGTCTCATGCCAGGCTTTAAGCCCTGCTCGGGTGAGGTTGTTCCATCCAATCGCTTGTTAGCAAACCCCGGTCCAACTATATGCCTTCATGCAGACAGCATGTGAGTATATCCTCGATCGTGCTAGGCGCGCTTGTTTTGAGATTGCGGGGAGCTTCCGACATCTGCTTCTCTTCCTTCTCGACAGCATTCTCCCGCCACCCTGCCTCTCCCTTTAGCGAACAACAAGAAAAGCGATGCTTTCTCCAACCCTTATATTTACCTTCGGCGTCCTCTTCGTAGTATATGTCGTTCAACAGAAGCGCCGCCAAGCGAAGCTTCCTCCCGGTCCGCCTCGACTCCCGTTGATAGGAAATCTGCACCAAGCGCCGAAAGAGGCGCCATGGGTTACGTTCTCCCAGTGGGTGGAGAAATATGGACCACTTGTGAGCGCCGACTTTGGTGGCACGAATGTGATCATCATTGGCGACTACGATACGGCCAGGGATCTCCTGGATAAGAAAGCAAATATTTATAGCAGTCGGCCGCGAATGGTGCAGAACCCTTGGGGTCCTCAAAATACTGAACAGTGACGATAAGGCTGACTATGGCAGGTGATGGCTCAAGAGTTGACACTGAAAGGAATGCATATCATGCTCCGGCCGTTCGACGAAGAATTCCTACTGCATCAGCGAATGGAAGCACCTGTATTGAGTCCTCGCGCTTCCAGCTGCTACACACCCATCCAAGACATGGAGAGCAAAGTGCTGCTCAAAAACCTACTCAGCGCGAATGACTACCCAGCTCAGTACGAACGCTTCGCTGCAAGCATCGTGTATGCGCTCACGTACGGCTTCCGCATCGTAACTGGTGAGGAGTGGCAGATCAAAACCGCACACGAGGTTCTCGAGAATTTCACGTATGCTGCTCAAGTCGGAGCTTGGATCGTCGACGCTTTGCCGATTTTAAATCATCTGCCGGCTCCGTTAGCTCCTTGGAAGAAGCAGGCGGAGCGGTGGTACCAGATCGAAGAGAGACTGCATTTGGCGAATTTGAAGGACGCTTTGGAGAGAGATGGTTGGAACTGGAGCAAAGACTTCAAGAACTCGAAAGAGGCGCAGAAGCTCTCTGATATTGAGATTTCGTATGACTTGGGGATCCTGTGTGATGCCGGTGTTGAGACGACGGCTGTGACGCTTCAGATATTTACTCTGGCGTGCATTGCGTATCCGGGGTGGATACCGAAGGCGCAGAAGGAGTTGGATAGTGTGGCGGACGAGGACCGACTGCCAACTTTCGAGGATATAGGAAAATTGCCGTACATCCAAGCTGTGATTGAGGAAAACTTTCGTTGGAGACATCTCGCTCCAAGTGGTATCCCGCACGCCACAATCCAGGACGACTATTACAAAGGGTTTCTCCTACCGAAGGGATCCACAATCATCCCACTCTTCCTAGCCATGCGACAAGACGCCAAGTTATTCGATTCACCGCTCGAGTTCCGTCCTGAACGATGGCTCTACAAGTCACAGCCGTCAAATTGGGGCTATGGACGTCGCGTTTGTCCTGGGAGATTCATCGCTAAGAACTCCGTTGCTATTGCTATCGCTCGGCTGCTGTGGGCGTTCAATATCAAGAGCAAAGATGGCAAGAGGCCGGTGGTGGATGAAAATATGTTTTCGACTGGATTCGTTTCGGTACCGAAACGTTTTGATGTGGTGTTTGAGCCGAGGAGTGAGAATCGTAGGCGGATTATCGAACAGAAGCTTGAGAGTGCCGACAAGGATATCGTGAATCTCTTGCAGGAGGTACGGAGGAGGCAGGTTGCGGTTGGCTTGGTTCCGAGAGCTTGAGGTTTGTGAATGATGAGCATTGTTTCCAAAAATGGAATAATACAAACTCATGACCGGCCAACGACAGGAAATGACAATTGGTAGCGCTCGTTAATGCCTTGGGCTCTGCACCGATGACCACCACAGAGCGGCTCATGCTGACTTTCGAAGGCAAAGTAGTGAGTCGGAGAACGAAATGAGAGAGTTCGCGAAACTGTATAGCATTGAGATAAAGTCATGATGATAATGATGATAATGATGATAATGATGATAATGATGATAATGATGATAATGATGATAATGATGATAATGATGATAATGATGATAATGAT
>MU005569.1:417555-532674 GCA_010405425.1 Lentithecium fluviatile CBS 122367
ATGATAATGATGATAATGATGATAATGATGATAATGATGATAATGATGATAATGATGATAATGATGATAATGATGATAATGATGATAATGATGATGATGATGATGATGAGGCCGCCGCAGGTTGTTTGCCGTGAAGGCGTTCATTGAGACATGGGGTTGTACCCATACCAAGGTAAATGTCATGGTCGTGACTTCCGTCCCCAGAGGCTAACGCCCAAGATAGCTAGTGGTGAGCGATTAGTCATCCTCCCTGCCTCTTCCTCTGTCCGTCTTTCTCCACCTCACGTTCATCCCACAAACTCTCCTCAAACTTCATCGTCATCCCCTTCCAGAACTCTCTTGACCCTTTCTATCGACTATTGCTCCAGCTGGACATCCATCGCAACCTCATTTTGACTCTCGCTCCCTCAACAGCCCTGCCCTCCACGACATCCCAGCGACGACCAATGGACGACCAGATTGTCGTTGAACAAGTCAATCCGTGGAGGTGCGCCCTCAGGGCTCGGGTGCAAAGACAAAACAGCGCTTTTCATAAAAATCAACGTTGGCTTTTATCTAACTTTTCCTTTTGTCTATCCCGAAACATTTTTCTTAGGCACCTCGAAACGTCGATTTTCCTTAGCTTGTTCCTCTCCATCTTGAGCCAGGCCAGACGGTGTCATACTGCCCCAAGGAGGCCCTTCGCATACTCAACGACGCGGAAAAATTCTGCACAACATCTCTCATGGTCACCAGCGCGGTATAGGCTTCCGTCCACGGCGCTCCTGTCAAGGCTGCGTTGGCCGCTTCAATCTCCTTGTTGATGTCTCGGATTGCGTCGTCGACCTCTTGGGCGGTAAGACGCAGCGCCGATGCATTCGCCTGCGGGACATCCTTGTATATTCGTTGGGCGAGCTTGCGTATGTTCTCTCTGTAAGGCTCGGGTATCGAAGGCGAAAGGTCGGACAATCTTCCGGTCATACCTGCAAGGCTGCATTCGGTATTTTGGGGTCCTGCACTAGCAAGGAGCGGTACAAAGTGTCTGGATCGCCTCAGTGTTTGTCAATCACTCGTATTCGACGAACATTCACACTGCACCTTCAAAGACCTTCAAATCGCCACTAGACAGCAGTCTTGCTGAGGAAGAGACCCCAAGTTTTATCAGGAGAGTTCCACGTGCTGACGCATTTAGCATCCATGCAGGGTTCCTATTGGCCGGATGCACACTGAACACAGTTTTTCTTCACGATCACTAGGGCCCACTTCCGATAATTTGGCACGCAATCAGATCGACGTTCGCTTGGATGCTTTATATCCCAGTACATTCGACCGATTGCCCGAAAACAATCGACTTCAATCTATTTCCAGGTAGAACCACGCTTGACGACCACTTCTTGCGCTTCTTGGAGCGGATGGTCCGACAATTGGATGAAGTACACCTTCAAGTCACTGACTTACCTGTGTCGGAGCGTTCTTACCGCTAACTGAGAATCAAAGAGCTTACTTTTCCAGCAATCCAGTGCACTTCACGAGCAGCATGCTTTCTATGTCCTTTTAGCATTCTGCTACACAGTCAGTTTCGACTGAAAGCACGCGCCGCATGACGATCAGTACTACAAGAGACAATCGCACTTCTCCGGTCTCTATCGAGCAGCACAGTCGATGTCTTGTTCATTCGAGATAAACCACTATCGAGAATGCCGCAGACCGATCCTCCCTACTGGTGTTTTTGAGCTTATGAGCGGATCGCGCAGCACCATCTTCTCCTGCTGCAGCGTTCTGGAAGTTACACCAGACCTTGTTTCTCTCGACAAGGTCTATAACTATGTCAACTCCCGCTACATCGTTATCGGCGTTATCTGTCTGCTCCGAAGCGATACACTTGTATCCGTTACTGATGTGGTGCCGCGTTGATAATAATGAACTACTCGAAGAGGCGTATGGATTTTCTGCCACTCATTCAACGTTCATGGATGCTGCGGCGACACGGAAGACAGCGGTAGTACCCTGGGGTCTCGAGCTGTATGTCTTTAGAGTTTGTGGCGGCAAGCCGTTGATTTAGAGCTAAAGCAGGAGATTTCATGCTCCTCCAATGTCCTCAATACATCGAACAACCGCTTCTTTTGCGACTTCGACCAAAGCAACGTTGACGATATTTACTCAAAATGGCGTAAATATTATATCCGCTTCATGACGAATGGTGGGACGGTGCAGACGGCTCAAGATATTCCGATTCAAGGCACCGTACCTCCGCGCCATCTGAATTTCTATATTTATGGTTCTACGGTGCCTCCCATCTTGAGATATCCCCCACCATCCATCCACCTATCTCTGTTCTGCACCTCCACATCTGAACCTTTCGGGAGAACAGCGTCCGTAAACGCTAGCCAACCACGGAAGTCCATCTCCCCGCTGTGGATCTTACCCCTGTCTCAGCTGCTCGTATTTGCAAGCCACCTTCGGGTTTTCCACAACACCATTCGTCCACCTCGACTGTGGCGCATGTACCAATAAATATGCGGTACTCGAGTACCAATGCGGAATTTTTTGACGAGAAGAGAGGCTGAGACTGGGGCAGAGCGCTTGCGCGACTTTTGGTTTCGGGCGCGAAGGGCCTTTCTTCCTTTCCTCTGTCGAGTCTCGCATGTCTTTCCTTCGCATCGTTGCGCCCTGTTGATACGCATACTCTGACGAGCCGAAGTCGTTCATTGAGGAGCTCTTCGCTTTTGGACCACGAAACGCAGGTATCTGAATTCTCAGCTTCGAAACCATCACCCCGCCTTATCGGACCCTCGAGGAAGGACTTCAGCCTTGCGATCTGCACTCCCAATTACCATTCGCATATTCCAACGGCGCAACGCTTCCAGAGTCTCGGTATCCGCAGTATAGTTCGCAACCATGTCACCTCACCCCTCCATAACGGCCCCACCAGCACCGCTTCTCCCCCGCCAAACGTACGACCCCAGTGACCCATATGGCATATCCTCTATGCTGGCTTCGCTCTCAGCGCTTTACCCAGACCTCTACTCGGACTACTCCTACAGTTCTTATTCTTACGATTCGGATTTCTATTCTTCTTACTACTCCTCTCTCCTGAGCGAGTATGCGTCCCTCACCGAAGGCCTCAGCTACACATATCCAACCACCGACCCAACGGCAACAGGAACGGCAGGAGCTAGCCGTACGGCAGCGACGGGAACCTCGAGAGCGACAGGAGTAGGAGCCAGCAGCCCAGATACCACTGGGACTAGCAACAGCGGCGGAGGTATGTCGTCGGGAGCGAAGATTGGCATTGGTGTCGGCGTTACGCTTGGTGTGCTCCTGCTCGCGGGCATCGGGATATTGATCTGGTGCATGGGGAAGAGGAAGGGCAAGAAGACTTCCACCACCATCGTCGCACCAGCCCAGCCTCCCCTCGATCCTCAGCAGCAACACCCGCCGCCGCCCCAGCAGTTCCAGCAACCGCAGCCTCAGATGGGATACACGAGCAACCAAGGGTATATGCAGGGCTATCCTCAGCAGAGCGTGTCACCGCCGCCGCAGTATGCGCAGGGCCCGGGACAGCAGCAGAATCTGGCGGCCGCGTACGGAGGAGCGTATAAGCAGCCAGACCCGAATGTGGCCGAATTGGAGCACGAATACCATTTTGCGAAGCCGGGGATTGTAGAGATCGATGATGGGATGCCGGAACGAGGCCGGGACCAGAACATAACGGGAGGAAGAAATTAGAGGTGCACGGGCGCGTCGAGAAGAGTTGTCTGATGAGGAGGTCCTAGAGCGGAGTCGCTGGCGGAGGGAGAGGCAGAGGGCTCCGCACAGCTATGTCAGCATTTTTTGGAAACATCTGCGCGGTAGAGTTTGATACCCATATCAAGGCAAGAGTAGAAGGAGGAGCGCACGAGGGTCGAGCCCGAGGACGACGTCGGCATCGCAGCATTTTCTTAACGGATCATCGGCGTCTTGAGGTGCACGACAGCGCACCACATGTGTTAATCTAATTTGACTTTCAAAGCTTCGATTCAGCGATCCCGTCCTTCGACGTACCTCATCCCCAGCGCCTGTTCAACGTTTGCCGCTAGTGCAGCATGCCGTTTGCTTCATCTATGCAGCGGATCTGCACTCGAACGGCTATGCAGGTGATGCCTCATCGCATCCCTCTTAACCCGTCAGAGCAGATTCCCTGACCGCGAATCATTCCCTGACTGCGAATCTCATCTTCCGCACTATCGCACAGTCCGAGGTACCCCACCCGCCATCCTGAGCGCGACAAACGCGTGAGCCGCACCCAGGCAGCCTGCCAACCTGTCCCGTTTGTTCCAACCCTTCATCTCCATGGAGCGCCGCAAGCAGCCACAGCGAGTCCCATTGTCGACCCCCCACCGAGACACGGAACATTGGGCCCGTTGGCCGGGAGCGACGAATTCGTGGTCGTGGAAGCGAAATCTGCGTGCGCGGGGGGGGGGGGGGAGGGGCGGCAGAGCAATGGTGAGTGGCATAGTAGTTGTTGGGTGGTGGACAAAGGGATTTTTATATTTGGGATCTGAAGGAGACTGGTTCTGGGGCCGCACATACCCGACACTGGTTTGGGGAGCGCTTGCTGCTGCGTTGGTTAACTAATGTCTGCTGCAGTCTTTGGGTGCCACAATGCACCCGCGACGAAAAACAGCGAAAAGTACAGATTTGTCTGGCAGAACAACGGATTGCATTGATGTCCATCCCGCCCCCGCCCTCAAACGAAACCCTACTGCGTTTTGGTGACTTGATAAAGGAGGATTTGTGTGGCAAGGAAGCGAAAATTTGAAAGGAAAGAAGAAACCGGAAGTAACGATCCAAAGTACGAGAGCTTCAAGAAAGCACTACTGAGGCATATATGACATAGTCACTGGCTCCTAATCTCTTCGCTCCCTGATTATCATGTCAACAACCTTAGCTTGGCATGTTACGGTTAAAATTGATGTGTGATTGGTCCGCGTTTCGCATGGGCTTTCTCAGACCCGAATACTTATGGTATCTCTACTCCTTGTCAGCCCTATGGTCCAAATGCGCATGCTCCACTAATTAGTACCTTCCCTATTTGATCTGCGCAACCCTTCCAATGCTAAATCCTCAACTCAATCAAGCATGCTTCTCAACTTCGGACGCCATGGAATACGTACCCATGAAGAAGATATCGAAGAACGGTTCTCGACGGATGGTTGAAAACACCGACTCGGCTATTTTACATACACTACCGGAGCGGAAGCTCCACTAGCATCAGTGGGTTATGGAGTATACTCTACATTGATAACCAAGCGCTGGGTGTATCCCTCCATTCTCAGTTTGGTACGCTTTGTCACCATGTAATTCTTTGAGCTGTTCCATATACCGACCTTCTTCTCTTGCGTTCTCCTGATGCATTTCCCCGTAAGCTGGACGAAATATGAAGCGCCTTGCTGTAGTGACCAACGCAACTTTGAGCAACAAATAAGCGATATCTTGCCCGATACAATTTCTTAGGCCATGTTCAAATGGTCTGAACGCTCCTCTCACCACACCTTTCCCATCGAGCCATCTCTGTGAATCGAAGGTGTTTGGGTTCGGGTACGTGTGGGGGTTTGGGTGTATAGCATATGTTCGACGGATACAACACAACCTTCTGTTGGGTATCGGGTTCCTGCCCGATACACAAGTTGAACGGCTGCTGAGCCGGTACGAAATGCACCATCAGGAGGATACATCCGAAGAGTCTCCTTGAGGATAGCCACAGTGTATGGGAGGTTATTCAAATGCTTGCTGGCATTTGAGGAGCGAAGAAGAGAAGAAGCGTTGGCCGGATCGGAACCGAAAACTTGCGTATGTTCTTCGCAGAGCCTTTGTAGAGCAACGGGGTGGGAGGAGAGAAGATGGTAGCAGTAGGGTCCAGCTTCTGGGGTGGCGAGGTTCGGTATCTGTCGGATATGTATGAAGCGATTGCTAACTATATGATGGATTGATTTTTCTTGAAAACTCAGAGAGGTACTTATCAGAGCGCTTTTGGAGCTCCTTTGTGAAATGCTGGTTGATGATGCGATCGCAAGACTTGACTTTCAACGCACCGATAGGATTCAGGCGATTTAGAGCATAGTTTCCAATGGAAGTCAGCGGGAGGATCTTTTGTACCACCCCCAGCACTGAATGATCTTCTCTTTGATAGTTCAAATTGTCGTTGCTATACTCTAGAGTCAGCTTGGGTAACCACAGGGAAGGACGAAGGCCACCTACAGCAAGATCTTCATAAGCGTCTCCAACGTAAATCGTATGGCGGCATCCTCGAGCTTGAACAGTTCTTTCTTGCGAGCATGGTTACCAAGAATATCGCTGAAAATACCGGCGCCGTCCACAACCATGCCAACTTTGCCCATCAAATAACTGGGAGCGAAGCCTTGGCTTAGCAAACTCCTCCAACGTCTCCATTCGGCCCCATTCGTGCTTAATTTGCTTGGACCTGCGGTTTGTGGGTCGAATTGGGCAACATATACGGCGGGCTTCGCATTAAGTCTTCGGTTGACGCCGCGGGACGCTGCGGCATTACAGACGACGAGGGCCTGGGCGACAAAAGGCCAGAGATCGAGGTAGAACATTTCGGTCGAGGCAAAACGCTCCCGATAGACTCCCTTCATGACGAAACTCATGAGTGCATCTCTGAGGTATTTGGAAAGATATGCCCCGTAAGCCAGCTCCATGGAGGCATTGCCTGGACATGAAAAATTAGTTCATCTGGCTCGTCGATGAGAAAACAGCCGAATCGACGAACTTTTCGGTTCCAAAGACGTTAGCCTTCGATTAGAATTAGAGTGAGAGCTGTGAGTGAAACATAAAAAAATAGAATTAAGTGACGTACCTGCCCCATCTTCCAGAGCCCGTGTACCGAGGACCGTACGCTGTAACATCGGTATATAAAGTGCCCAAGTGACACAGTTATGATAGCAAAAAGAGCGCTCTTCCAAAGTGCTGATGTATCCACATCCATTCTTGAGAGAAGGAGCTTCGCAACGTGAATTTGTTTGTCTTCGTTGCAGTCTCAGGACTTCTCCGGGAAGTGAAGGCTTGAAGAATATGCCACCACCTGAGTGAGATTATATCGAAGTGGAGGGCCATGTTTAATCAGTCATGATATTGTCGATACTGGGCGACCCGCAGAAGCGCATCGTCGCTCTGTCGGGTTTCTGCAACAAAGAAATCACAATATCGTTTTCTTTGTACGAAGCGAACACCGCCGGGTATGGCGGGTGGCCTGATCCAACGGATGTGCCATTTTAGATACTAACCGAGCGGGGACCACAAGCCCGACTATTTCGTGTCCAATCCTGTCCAACGGGCTTGCACTTTGGAGGGTAGCACTGGACACATACTATCAAATCCGCTAGGCGCCTCGCCATTACAGACCGATGATCACGAGAACAAAAGGCGACATCTAGAACCTGGATGAAAATAATGGCCACCGAAAGAGGTAATGCCAGCTTTAACAGAGAATAATGGTCATGGTATTTTCGCTGGATGCTTTCGGCCTGAGAGTGATGAGACGACCGGGTGCTTCGTCGGCATCCGGCCAGCGAGCCTTTGTTCACCACCGTATCGAGCTTTCAAGGCATAGGACCCTTTCTTTGCTAGAGGGGATCATTTACGGGAAACGTATACCATTCTGAAGGGAGCTCGGTTATTCTTGGCCAGTTATGGGTCAATAAGCCGTGCTTGACCTTGCTAAGCCTCGCGAAAACCGGCGAATATCTACCTTGTGTCAAATATCGCTGCAACGAATAGCCAGTATTGTGCATATGAAAATTTGGCCCGAAGTCCGAGGACTTTGACATGCAGGCAATGATCTTGTATTTTGACAGTGGTACATATTATTTAAGGCCGGCGGCTTTCCGCTTCGAAGATCCACCCATCCAAGAGAAACAAGGTAGGGCCGTGGAGAATGCGATATCGGAATTGCATATGTCTGGTCCCCGGTCCACAAGTTCGCAGGTGTCAGGACACCTTGCGGAAGAACGACATCCCGAACCGAGTACGGGTCGATGTTAGGCCCGATGGAATTGGCCTTGAGGAGTTTTCCCAAGCTGCTATCGCTTCTGTGTATAGCGGTCCTCTGGAACTTGCCGCGTGGAGAGAGGCGTCGTCCGAAACGATCGGCATTTCGGTGGATCCTGAAGAGTCCGGAACGGCTGCGTCGCGGTCCCAAGTCTCCCTGCAAGGTAGGAATAAGCTTTAGGCACCACTGAGAAGCTTTGAGGAAAAGCGAGGCGACTTAATCTTCATCGAAGATTTGAAGCACATTATCCAAAATTGTAATGATGACTCGAGCCTGAAGACCTGCATCTGCCATGTTGCTACCCTTGTGCGGCCCCATCACTGATGGTCTGAATATGTTAGCTATGATCAAAAGGCTATGTGTAAGGTACTCACGCCCAGCAGATGCCAAGGTTGGCGGCGCTCATGCGATTCACTTCGGATGACTGCTCCACGCGACGGAGGTGCAGCATCAGCGCACGAAGTGTGGCATAATTTGGATCAGGAAGGGCGTTAATAAGGGCATGCATCGAGTCGCGTCGCATGGTGTCATCGTCAATGCGTGCAGCATCGATGAACTTGGTGTAGAAATCCTCAGTGAGGAGTGGATCGGGTAATTCACGGAAAAACTGTTTTAACAGGCCGGCAACGCTATTGACGTCGTGTTGAAATGCTTCGGGATTGCGAAAGTCGACCTGGGTGGCGTCTGTGAATGGATTAGTGAGGTGAAAGGGATATTGGAGAACTACGTACCGCTGTCAAACAGGGCCTTCATGGCTTGAATGTGAGAAGTAGTTCCTGGTATGCGGTAGATGCCCTCGACCTCCAAGCCGTAAAGATCGACAGCTTGAATACACTGATAAACTACCAATGGTACGGGAGAGCCATCTCTTGCGAATAGTTGGTCGAGGCTGACGCCAAATATGGGATTGACGGGAGGCGAAGAAGTATTATAAAGCACACCACTTGACTGCTGGGCTGCCACTTGACCTGCAGGACCCCGTGGATAGTCAGGTTGAGCATAGGGATTCGGAGCAACCGGAGAATAGGTCGACGCACCATACTGGGACGGATACTGTTGCGGAGGTTGTTGCTGTTGAGGCTGAGGGGTGTTGTAGCTCTGATAGCTGGGCTGCTGCACAGGTTCGGATTGGGCTGGAGGGTGATAGTGTGCGGGCGATTGGGCTCCCTCGGACTGCTGAAGTGCAAAAGAAGGTGGAGGTTGATTCTGCATTTGCATTGACGTTCGGCGGCCCGCACCTGCACCTGCGCCCTGGGGTGGGGTGGGCTGCACCTGATTCGGAGCTTGCGTTGGATGCTTGACGTACTGAAGATCAGAACGAACCGACGGAACTTTGGACGCGTTTTTCAAGATGTAATCATCGAAGTCTCTCTCGTTGCTGATCTGATAGATGAGCTGGTTAATGCTTGGTGGTGGCTGCGCCGTGCTGCCCTTCAGCGGCTGCGGACTGACCACTTGGCCGTTGTTGACGACTAACTTCTCGTTGAACGACGCATATTTCTGCATCTCCATAGTGAGGGCGGCGTCAATCTCCCGGATGAGGTCCACCATGGCAGCGACGGCTTGGGGCCGGGTGGTGGCGACCAGCTCCTTGCGGTACGACTGGGCTGTCTGGACCTTGGCGGCATAGTCCTGGTCGGCAGCCTGGAGCTTCCTTTGCAGATCCTCCTCGTGCTGGGCGGCCGACTTGGGCCCTTTCAGGCCAAACTTCCTGCCCGCGCCCGTGTCCCCCGTCTTGACGCGATCCAGGTCCTCGGCGAGCTGGTCGTACTTGGCCTTGGCCTTTTCGGCCAGCCTCTCGGCGTCCTGGACCTTCTGCTCGGCGGAAAGGCCCTGCTGCTTCCACTGCTTCCGGCTCGCGTCCATCTTGGTCGCTAGCTGCAGCAGGTTCTCGTGCATGGCATGTAGGGCCAGGCCAAACTGGGTGCCGTTGTTGGCGAGGCGGTCGTTGGCACCCAGCACCTGCTCAAACTGGGCTTGGTAGCTCTCATGGCGGCCCTCGGGCTTGCGTACGTCGCCGAGCGCCATCTTACTGAGCTCCTTCAAGCTGTTGGCGTGCTTTTCTTCGGTCGCGCCGCGGCGCTTCAGGAAACCAGCGAAGTCCTGCGCGTGTCAGCAGGCATCTCGCGGACGGGGGTGAGACTGCAATACCCTGGCGCTGGCAATGCTGGCCTTGAGACGGTTGAGCAGTGTGTTGATGCCAATGTCCGAGTGCAGCACGTCGTGCACTTTCTGCTGGACCTGCGGATCGGGCGCGTCCAGCTTGGGGTCGTGTGCTTGGGCCGGGGGCGCCGGAGCCTCAACGGGCGATGCCATTGCGCCGTCTGCGTGGCTGCTGCCGTTCGCCGCGCCGGACGAGGTGTTGAAGTCGGGGTTGAAGCTGTCGGTGCTCTCCATGGGAGGCAGCGTAGGTGGAGCAGCCATGGTCGGCGAGCGCAATGACGCGGTGGATGGGCAAGGAATGAATGTGAACGGTACGGAGCGAAGAACACGGAGTGGCACTCCTCTGGTAGTGTTGGCGTGACGTCTGGGGCTGTGCGGTCGGTGATGCGGCCTGCACGCGAAGCTCTGGCTGGACAGGCGCTCGGACGCGGGCCGCGCCTGCTTGACGTATGGCGTAAGGCTATCCATCCACCAAGTATGCACTCCACTCCACTCCGCTCCACTCTGCCGTCCACTGCCAGCCCTGCCGATTCCGGGACGTCGAGCCTGTCTACCGGCCCTCTTTCCAGCGCAGCGTTTCAACATCGAGAGACAGCCACACAGGCTGTCTTCCCGGCAATGGCTTCCGCAGACCCCGCCGCGCGCCCTGCTACGTCACTGCCAGACGAGGTCGTCACTTGCCTGCAGAATGCTCGATTTGTGAGTGAACCATGCACTCTGGACTCAGATGCGAGGCCGCTGCAAGACCATGCTGACCCTCCGTAGCTGCACCTGGCCACCTCCTTGCACAATGTCCCCCACATCTCGCTCATGAATTACACCTACCTCCCGTCGACCCCGTACTCGGCCTATCCCACCATCATCATGACCACTCCGCCGTCCTCCCGAAAGACGCTCAACCTGGAGTCCAATCCTCTCGTCTCTCTCCTCGTGCACGACTGGGTCAGCCACCGCCCACCAACCTTGGGCCAGCCAGGCCGGTCTCCCTCGCCCTCGCGTCCAAACCCACGCTCCGGATCGCTTGCCGAGCTGCTCCTCGGCATGAACACGGCCTCTCTTAGCAGGATTAGCACCACCATCAATGGTCTGGCGCGCATAGTCCCCAGTGGCAGCGAGGAGGAAGCCTGGTGTAAGGCACAGCACTTGGCCAACAATACATTTGGGCCAACTGAGGACTCATACTCCAGCTCCCCAACTGGTGGAGGCCTTTGGGGCGGAGGGGGGCTGGAGAGGCACGCAGAGGACGATGCACAGGAAGGAGATGGTGGAACCAAGTGCTACGTTGAGGGGGAAGAAGTTCGCGTCGTGGTGGTCAGGATTCGTGATGGGCGGATAGCCGACTGGAAGGGCGCCGTTCGGGACTGGGTAGTCGAAGAGGAAGGAGGCGCAGCTATTGTGAACGGCATCTGATGTTCGATTGACGAAATATAGTGCACGATTCAGCGGCTGCCCCAATATAATGCTACACCTGTCTATTCACCTGATGGTCTCGCGCCATGCCACATGCCCCCGATACCTTCGCAAAATATCCCAACGCCAGGTTCGTATGACCATCTCATGACACAGTGATCCAATATGCAGCCCATGCTCCCAAGCGTAGATCCAAGACTCCTCGCTAAAAATGCCCATCAAGACTCCTAAAAAGAAATACGTGTCAGACCTTCCTTGCCCCAAAAAGACTAAGACTGATTGCTGTCTCGTTTCCAAACGGGTTGCCTCCACACTCAGGGAGTAGTTCCCATCTATTCACAGCGAACGGGACGGACCGCATATCGGCTTTTTCCTGCTTGACAGCGCTGGCCTTACCAGTTGACAACGATAGAGTCGACGGCGCAGTCGTACGTTGCTGTTGACCAAGAGGCGCTTGTTGTATGTTTCGTTGCTGCGCCAGAGCCTGCATCTGCTGCAACTGATGTAGCTGTGTTGCTTGCCCGCTCTGGCTGTTTGAGGCTATCCTTTGGAGCTGCTGTGGAAGCATCTTGGATGGTTGCGAATACTGAGAGTATGAACGGGTCGGGCCCTGTAATTGCACTGGCTGCTGAAGGTGCTGCTGGCTCAACGATCGCTGAAGTGCTCCGGGGCCGGGGCCTGGGTTCTGCTGTGGTTGACCGTGATATTGAGACGGGCTAGCCTTCGGTTGCTGGGGTTGCGTTTGCGAAGAGGAGGCCGCTTGCGCACTTGAGGCAGCGTTGACCGGTTTTGTGAGACTTAACCAGCCGTCAGGTGGCGGGGTGCTCCCAAATATGAATGCGCAACGGTCGTTATCCACGGGCTTAGCAATGTCCAATCGAGCTAGCTGTTTGCGAACATCATCCGAGATGCTGTCCGAGAGTAGTGTTGCGACGTCGAACAGAGATCGTGCCGTGGGTGGAAAAGCGTCGAGACCTGAGTGGGCAATGAGAGCTCGGAGAGTCCACATTAGCGCAGCCTGATGTTGATTGCTCGCCTTCAGTACTAGAACGGGCGCGTGAGCTACGGTTATGCGAAGCAATGCATCTAGCCTAGCAAACATCAGTCAGGGTTTGGAATGTCCAGATAGAATCGAAGCCTACCAATAACTCAGGTCAAACTTCATCCATGTTCCCTCGGCTAGCGTCCCGCTCTTTAGTGTCTCCTTCCATGCGCTCAACAGCTCCACCGCACCTTTGAAACGTTCAACAAGCGCGTGGAGTAGCGCAGGTTGCACCTCTTGCGATGGACCCGTACATGTCGCGTCGATGACGCTCAGGTATTTCCGGACCGAGGCTTGTTTATCGTTTATGTGACCATCGATCTTTGACCTGACGGGCCCACAAAGGAATTGCGAAGCGCTGATGATTTCACGTTCCGCATGTTCCCGGATCTGTTCAAATACCTTAGTCGTGGCTATCACAGGGTGAAGACACCCGCTTACCTTGTTCATGAGACTCGGCTCTAAACCCGAAATCAGATCGGGCCAGCATGGCTGATCCTCATCTATGGCCGTTTTGACGGCGGAAACGAGGGCCTCCGAGACACGATCAACCTCGTCATCGGCTTTGAGGGTGCTTGCCGAGAATATATGTTGGAGCTCAAGCTGGCAAAATGGAAGAGAGAGCGGATCGGCACGCTGGACGACTGTCGCGATTTGCTGCTCGACATCCATCTTGGAGAATTCTGGGAAGGGGTGAGCACAATGATTGAGACATCAATGTATCAGAGCTATACATACCTAAGTGATTAACGGGGTCGAACAGGCGGTCAAGTATCGACTTTATGCGCATATGAATCGCCTGGGCTGAGTTCTGCGAGCTGACGGCCGTCAATGCCGACCAACTTTGGGAATCGTAGACTGCGAGATACCGGAGCACATCAAGAAGCCGGTCATCGGATATAATGCTCTGCACCTGATGCTGAGATTCGCCCTCGGCGGCTGAGACATCCAACTGGACCACGTCCCGTACAAGGTTTAGGAGACCACCATTGTGCTGTCGACAGAACTTGTATTGCTCGTGACGGTACCGATACAGATCCTGCTTTTGGTCAATTCCATCAGCTCGCCGACAAGGCAAGATTCTTTGGAGACCATCGACCGCTATCCGAAGGGACGCCGAAGGTTGGTTGGTTTTCCGACTTCGTATGCACTCTCTGACCGTCATGAGAAATCGAGTGAGAGTCAAGCTACCGGATGCTACCAATGGAGGAAGGGCAGCAGAGAGCAGCTGCGTCTGATGGTTCATCAGCAGCGATCGAAGCCAAGAGCTCAAGATCAAATCAAAGGTGCTCTCTTCGAAATTGCGCAAGCGGTAGAGCCAGGTCGAAAAGCTCTCCACATAATGGTTTCCTTGGCAGAGCTGTTCTTCCAAATACTTTGCTATTTTTCCGAAGACGCGACTCATAAGCTGCTGGTCCATGCTTGTGCCATTGGAAAGGATTCGTTCAATTTCATCCTCAACATCCAACACAGCGCCACCTTCGGCCATGTTATCGGAAACGGGAGAGCAAACGGCGAGAGAGTTCTTCTGGTCGTAGCGGCTAATGTCGTAGTTCAGCAGTTGCATAAGCTGAGAATCCGCATGTGCTGTTCGAGAAAGGTCCATCAGGCTGTGCAGCAGCTCTCGTTCGGGGAACCGTACGGTCCTAATCGCAGCATATCGCATCGCAATCTTTTCGAAAAGTGGTTCGAAGGCACCTATGGCTCGGAAGGCCTTATAATTGTAGTGAAGAGTATCGGCAGCGGCACTCAGAACGTTGGAGTCAAAAGAGGTAGCCACAATACCAATGATATCCGCCAAAATCGCCAAGTCGTCAAACAGTTCCAAGTACGTCCTTATTACGTGGAAGTCCGACAAAGAAATGCGACACACTGTGCCACTGACCTCGATACCAGGGTCTTTTGTAGGTATGCTGCTCATGGTCAGAAAATGTCTGCGTCAATGAAAATGGATCGTACCAGTCAACAAGCTCGGTGCTTTCTACAACTTGCTGCCGCAACCATATCCCAATCTCAAGGCGGACCGTCCGACTGAGCAGGGTAACGTCGACAGATGCTCGCTCATCGTTGTTCATTTCCGCGTCAAACAATCCTGGTAGCTGCTGACGAATGGTTTCCTGCGTTGCAACGATGGCTTGCTCTTCTGCATCGATAGAGTAGACTGTGCCCCGAAGTAAAGTGCGTCTCAGATTTTGAACATGTGCGGAAAGCCCAGCCAAAGGCAATTCGGTTATCAGGCGGAGAGGCCAAGCGGATGTCTGCTTTGTCAGCCAAGGAGTTACTTGAATGTCGGCCTGAGAAGGTAGCTTACCGAACGAAGATCACTGTGGTGGCTCAGAGACCCGGTCGCAATGAGCCACTGAAGATATCTACCCAAAGAGAAGGTCTTTGAACGAAGTAATTCTGCAATGACACGAAAAACTACGGCCGGTTCTTTGCTTTGATCTAATGCCATGATAGGGAGATATGCGAGTATGCCGTCATAAACGTCCGCTCCGAGCTGACTCCACTTGCGTAGCAAGCGAGTTGCTAGGTATATACGGTGGGAGCCTTGACGATAAATGGAGGAGGCCCACTGCATCACCGTGGACGTGAGACGGCCAGCATCAGAGATGACCTCCATGCAATCGAAAGCTAGCTCGTCAATAGGAAGAATCGTACTGTAGTCCACCGAGTCCAGAAGAGTGTAAATCTGACCAACGGCATCGGTTGCGTTTGACGCTGCAGTACCTGACGGACGCGATAATTGGGAATTTCTTGCATCTAAGTCAGCGACAGCGTTCGTGATGCCTGCGTGGCACCGTCTCCGAACAAAAGTCTGAAGGGGAACTCGATGTTTCTCCCATGTTCTCGGAAGCAACAAGCATCCAGGCTTGGCGAGTATGAGCCTGAAGATAGTATTTTCGAGCAGAGCGAGGACGGGCGTATTCTGCGCTTCTTCGAGGCTGTACAACTAAAGCAGAAGGCGTTAGCATTTGACAATATATGTAAAGAATGGATCATATTACCTTGTCGGCGTGACCAAGGAGCGATTCAGCTAGACGCTTGCCTCGGCGGCGGGAGGAGATCAAGCTGACCCAAAAGTCGGGAATGCAGACAATAAGAAGCCAGAGAAACAGACGCTCGGACGAAGAAGAGTCGAGACTTTTGAGGATCCAGTCGAGATAATGATCTTCCTCAAGCAGGTGTTCTTTGAACAAATGCGTCGTGAGTTGAAGTCTGAACGGTTCAGCACGTGTCACCCCGCCAACGGTTAGACGATACTTACGCGTACGTGATGCGAGGTTTCCACTCCTCCTGCCCGATGGTGGCGGCTATGCTCTCCAAGAATTGCTCGACTGCGCTGGTCCAGCCTCGGACCCAGGTGATGTAATAGTTATTGGTGCCTGCTTGACCTTTGCGCTTGTGTGTCCTTATCTCGTTAATCCCAATGCATTTGGCTAGCCACATGGCTCTTGGAAGGGGGATGTTCTTGTTCAGACACTGCTCAAGGAGCACCTTCCCCGTGACACCGGTTGGAATTGTACGGCTCAGTCTTCCGAGGCGCACCATGGGGTTTGCCAAGTCTTTCAACCAGGTCTCTCGGGTCGAATCTCGCAGTGTCAGGCGTGGGGGAGGCTTGAAGGTGTGAGGTACTGTGAGGCGGCTGGCGTTCTGGCGCTTCTCGAGTACGGCTACAAAAAGCGTTGAGAGAGTTGAGACGCCAGACTTGTTCTTCAGATTCGACCATAGCGACGGCCGGGCCGTGTTCGTCTCGTTCATGATCTGCGCCTTGTTACTCATGCCGCCCTTGACGAGCGCCTCAGACAGCACATCCTCGGGGTGGCTGCCGGTCCAGGGAAAGAAATCCGCCGTTTCTGGCTGCGTTAGCACATATGATCCCCTGTGAAAGGTGCCTCCCCACTTACTGCCACCCGAGAAGATCACGGCCAGAGCAGGGGTATCTGAGGCCTGGGCTCTGGCTGCTGCTTCGTCCTTGACACCGGTGCCCCCAGGAACGATACGGCGCTGCTGAGAGAAGTCTCCCGGTGCTGAAGAGCCCGGCCGCGGGGGTACGGGCAGATTGGCGAGGGGCTGTCCATGGGCGGGGAGCTCGCTGCTGCTGGGTGGTGCGTTGCTGAAGAAGAGCTGCGGCTGCCCCCTAGGAGCGGGGCGCACGCTGTCGGCCGGCGTCGCCTGTATGCCCTCGAGCGGCACCAGCTTGCCCTTGGACCTGGCCTGGGTCGCTCGCTCCTCGGCGGGCGCTCGCTCGCTATCGGCACTGGAGTCTAGCTGGCCATGCTGGGAGTTCGCAGCCCGCCGCACCGACGCATAGGCAGGTCCGCCCCCGCGATGCTGCAGAGATTCGTGGATCCCTGGGCCAGGACGGGAAGTCATCGCACAGAGAGCGGATTCATGGTCGTGGGGAGCGCAGGCGGGCGGCGGACGGGGGGGCTGAGAGGACGTGGCCGGAGAGCATGCGTGGGCGGAGCGGCACCGGCGCTGTATATGTAATGTGCAATATGCAATATGCACGAGAAAGACAGCAGCAGCAGCAGCAACGAGGCAAAAGTCACGGACAGCAGACGGCAGTCACGGCGCGGGGTGGAGTGAGAGTTGGGTGAGCGGCGAGGTCTGGCGGGATCCTGGGATGGTATCGAGAGCACGCACGCCGGGCTAAGCCAGCGATCTGCCGAACGCCGGGTGGGACTATCAATGCGCGGTGCAGTGTGGGCACAACAGCCGCTCTAGGAGCCAGCAGCACACATGCACTGGAGCACGACGTGGCTGCGTCGCTGCCGCCAGGAGCGGCGCGGGCGAGGGTCTCCTATCTGCAAAGCCTCCAGGCTGTCTATCTCCAGGCTCACCTGCAGCTCCTGTGCAGCGCGCTGCGCAACGGTGGGCGGCGCTGATTGGCGGGCCGCCTCGGCTCGCTTCTGTGTGACATCCCCTCCCGATCCGATTCATCGGCGCCACTCCCAACTCCCCATCCCCAAACCTCACGTCGCCCATCGTCGCCGCGGACCATCTCTTCCGGACGCACTGCGCCATTATCCTCCACCACCATCGCACTACCATGGCGTCGAGGAAGGACATGCGACGGGCTGATCTAAGTACGTGCAATCGCTGCTACAGTCCCTTGACAGCACAGCACTCGTGGAGCTGTCGTTCCAGATGCACATGTGTTATTCCACACCGTCACGTGCTCTAACCGTGTGGTAGTCGTCCCCTATGCAGAGCCAACCAAGGACAAGTCAGACGGTGACATGGCCAGTACGCAGCTTCCTCTCCAACGCGACTGCTCCCCTAACGCACCGCCTCTAGGCACAATGGCCAGCACGCTACCCATGGCCGCCGTAAGTAGAAGTATTGGTGCAGCTTCTGCGTTCCCAGCTAATCCTGTCTCAGATCTTCACTCGCAACAAGTAAGCTCTATTTCAAAGCAGATATAACCCCATGCATTCCTGACATCGCACCGTGCTGTAGGATGATCGGCTGGTAAGCCCCTTTTATTCTGCTCTGGGACTGCTGCTGACCGAAAGATTAGGGTTGCCGTGGTCTTCGCTATCCAGTCGTGGCTCGCCGAGTCTCCAGAGCAAAAAAGGACGGCCTCTACCCCCGCTTATTTCTCTGTGGGCATGTCTTGTAAGTTTTCGGTGTGCGATGTGATGGCCGGATGCTTACCCCGTCTGTAGTCATGTCACTCCTTGTGGTGAGTTTCCTGTCTGAATATAAAATGCGCTGAACCTCGTGTTGACCGAGCACAGGGTTATATGCCGCTGTTTCTTCCGCCCACTCCCAACCGCGTCGGCGCAGGATCTGGCACCGAGGCACCACCAGCAGCACCCCCTTCGTAATTGCATTGATCATGTCTTTCGAACAGCTTGTGTCTGCAATGCTCAACACAACAGTCCATTTAGGAGAGATGGTGTGAAGTAGTGAACCTTGTATAGTACTATTACAACGTTTTGATCGGGTATCTTTGTAGACGTAATGTATCGGAACTGCGATTGAAACAAGCCGTTTGGTCAACCCCTCATTATAGGGCTATTCTCTCCACATGCGATGCGGTTCGCGGCTTCCTTTCGTGGTTTAATCGTGATTGCAGATGGTGCACTGTACTCGAACGATTCGTATGTGATTGTCACTTCCCAGCGTGGGCACGGTAAGACAGATATTGAACATTGTACAAGTATCATGGCAGGTGTTGGGCTGACTCTCTTCCGCCACTATCGTACAGGGCCACCTCCGCTGCTCAGGACTGTGTGCTCTGGTAGGCATTGAGCTCTCTCTCGGTTGTTGCGTCCTCCGTGATTGTCTCCAGATCCCACTCACGCGCAAAGCCCCAGACCTTCCATTCCTTGAATACGCCTCGAATCATCAGCCTCTGCAAGACAAGGTACTCAACGACCGTCCCCTCCTTCGAGATATATGTAAGAGCATCCTGTCCTTGAGTACTTGCTGCATTGTTGTAGGCAAGGCTTTGATTGCTCTGCATTCGAAGCACGATTTGGTGAACGCCGGTTGTGTCGTAGCCGGGGAACGATAGCATGGTCGCGCGGTTCGAAATCATGCTGGTCTTAATGCTATCTGCGTTGTGACTCCACTCAGCCTTGAGGCCACGCGGACGGGCGGTGATTCGGTCGTTGAACTTTTTGGCAACACTTGATAGGCACATCTCTGATATGGCCTTGGAGTCGCCCCTACTTATAGTCAGGAAATCGGATACCGGCAAAAGCGAGGACCCCGAGGGGTAACACGCAGTGTTTCAGATAGACCTACTCCGCGAATGACTGATAAAGATGGGCGTATCTCTCCCTTGCTATGTTTTTCACCAAACCTCGATTCAGAGGGTTCCAGTAGAGGGGCGGACATCGTAAAAGGCCAAGATCAAATCTGAACCGAGTGAGCCTGAATGGATTAGCAGGTATCACACGCGCTCGTTCTCTACGCTCGCATCATACATGATCCATTGCTTCACTATCGAGACCAAGAAGTGCCCCTCGTAGTTGAGCCGTGCGAACACCTTATTCTTCTTGTACCAGGGATCGTCTTCAGAGGGTTCGGATCGACGAAGAGGAGAAGTCCATTGGGAAAGCAATGGCTTGTGGATGAAGGTTCCTGTGCTCCAGGGTCAATCTCACGGTGTCCCAGAAGCAAACGGGAACAAATACCGGGAAGGATTCCGATGTCATCCGGCAGGTTACTCTCATCATCGAGTTGCTCCTGGTTTTGTGTACTCGTGGACCTCCCTCCATTTTGATACCGTGCTGCCGCCCTAACTTGCACAGAGTCGACAAGGCGCCTCCTCTCAGATGCCCGCGATCCTCGAAGCTGCGAAGGCGTTGTAGAAAACGGTCGGGCGTCAGGACGTCGAAACATGCATCCCTGGTAGAAGGGTCGTAATGTTCGAATGGGAAGATGCGTCGACATAATTGGGGTCGTGTGGGCGCGTCAAAAGGCACTGGCTGCGGGCATGTTTTCGGAGGTCCGACTTTGTTGCAACTAGACTCATCTGCCCGCACGTGCGGCCGGCCCTCTCGGCACACGTGATCGGCATGTCCAACATCAACATTTCAATTGATTCTGGATGTCACACTTTAGCACCGTTCTAATCACTCATTCGATCCAAAAAAAAATATACGGACAGGTGCTTCTAAGCCAGAACAACCATTCGTGATAGTTTTCTCGTCTTGTAGTCCTTGACCGCACAGCTGGGTAAACATGATTGTGGACAGATACACTTGTGTAGTTATACACTGGAAACCCCTTTTATGGGGTCGGTCTAGTCGGTACAGGACCCAATGAAGAGTGGGCCGGTAGTGTACATATTATACAGAGAAGGGTGATATCAACGCCGCCCAAAACCCTCAGATTCAACATGCTTCACAGACGCCAAACGAATGCAACACATACTCATACAAACATGTCGGACTAGAGATTGCTGCTCGTCCCCAACAGCTTCAGCACGCCCTCATACGTACCGAACATGATCGCAGCACTCGGGACTACGCGGAACATGTGAGGCACCAGCCCGCCGTACAGTGCCGCCATACCCTCTTCCTTCCATATCAGTCGAAAGCATTGTGCTAAACCGGTGTACTTGAGGTGACCGTTCTCCAGTGGGGTTTGCCGCAGTCGGGTGCGTACGACCTATGCGCCAGTCTGGTCAGCTGAAGACTCGTGGAGGTAGAAGGGACATGTCGCATACCTCATGTGGATAGGTGATCAGAGCGGCGACAAACTTGGCTACTCCGGCAGCCGAAATCTTGCCTGTCCACGCAACAGTCTGATCCCAGGTGGTCAATGCTCGTCCGCTATCTGCGACTCTTTGTTCCCGCTTCGCAAGATACAATTTCATCTGCTCATACAGCGTCCATTGAAGCGTGCTCTCAGTCACTCCTAGGTAACTCGCACTCAAGCCCCGGTATAGACCTGGCACGCCCTCTTTCCGCAGCGTCTGCATGGTACAATCGAGCGCGTTCTTGTACTGCCGTCCCCGTCCATCCGCATGCGTATTCTTATCCAGCTGCAACCGCGTTTTGACCAGCCATATGGGGTTCGTGGCTGTTCCGGTGACAACGCCAGCGAATGCGGCGGCGCAGAGATGAACCCACGCAGCCTCGTTTCCGTTGTTGAAGTACGTGCTGATTATTCTTTTGCCGTTGCCGTACGTGTAGAAATTGATTGCACGCGCGGGCACCACGCCAATGAGGTTTGGCCCGAGGCCCTTGAAAAGCGCCCTCCAGCCCTCCACTTTAGGGACTTGCCACAAAATTTCGCCGGTCTCACGGATGTGCAGTAGGGAGCTTCGCGCGAAGGACATGGTCTCGATGGGCGGAAGTCCTCGGGCGGCTCGCGCGCTCACGAGGTGGTGCTGGTAGTAAGTCGACTGGAGGCGCGTCTTCAGCACATCAAGCGGAGCCGTCAGAGTCGCCGAGGCCATACCACCTAGCCTGTGCGCAGTCAGTCCCAGCATGTCCTGTGGGGAGCCAGATCCGGAATGCCCTACCCTCCCGCGACCAGATGCGCCCATGACTTCGCAAATGGCGAGCCCTTCGCTGCTACCGAAGCGCCATCGGGCTGCTTTGGCGGAAGAATGTCGCCCGTCTCGCGCGACTGCGGGAGCAGCGTCTGTCGAAAGGGCGAGCTATTCGCCCGTATACGTGCGGGCTCCGTTGCGTGGTCCAGTGTCATCGAAAGGGTGGTGGCGGAGCGCACTCGTTCAGCATCCAATGTCACCGGGGGTCGAAAAGCGATTACTCTTTAGAAGGCAAAGTCGGAGTGTCCAGGTAACGGTAGCACGGTCGAGGTGCGTTGGTTGTCCGTTCGGATGTGTGCTGCATGCGCTCGAGAAATTTAAAAGCCACCCAAAGGGAGCCTAGCGGTCCTCGAAAGGGGAATGCCGCGGCTGCGTCATCGAGCTGTCGCACTCGTCAACGTACCCAGGTGCCGCAATTGGACCGCCATCCTCACTCATTCGATTCCAGCAGGCGCACGCGACAATGCGGCCTTCTGCGCGATGCCTGTCTCCAGGCTTCTTCAAGCGGAGCGTGGACGAGTTCAAGCGCCTCTCCAATGTTGGTGAGCAGACGGCGAGACACGGCCGCCGCCTACCCTTTGCTGATCTCTGCAGCTCTCAAGCTGGAAGGCTTGCGGACGCCCTCGAAGCCGTATCCCCTCATTCATTTCGATTCGCCCGACGACATAGCCCGGTGCAAGCGCATGAGCGACAAGGACATCGGCGCCTTCTCCACTGCCAACCTCGACTTCCACCCCGCGACGCAGGACGCGCCATCGCATGCGCGCTTTCACGGTAACATATCCACCAAGCTGCCCCCGGACCAGCCGCACGTGCAACGGACAGGTTACGCTGGCTGGCGGACGCTCGATCGTGGCTTCACGATATTCGGCAAGACGGTCTGGGACGTCGACCTCTACACCTACCTCGCCATCCACTTCAAATCCGACGGCCGGAAATATTTTGTCAACGTGCAGACCGAGTCCATTGTGCCGACAGATATACACCAACATCGGCTGTACTCAAAGACGCCCGGCGAGTGGGAGACCATCTTGATTAAATGGAGCGAGTTCGTGCGCACAAACCACGGCCAGGTTGTAGAGCCCCAGCGAGAGATGCTGACCCAGAAGGTGCGGACAGTGGGAATGGCATTGATTGATAGGATACCGGGGCCGTACGACCTCAGTATCAGCAAGGTTTGGGCAACGAATGCCGGGCGCGACGACGACATCCTCTCCAACGTCAAGGGCGCCATTTCCGGCCTCCCCATCTCTTCTTCACGTCAGAAAGCCTTTACCAAGCCCAAGTGGTCGAGAGAGACCCAGAAGGAGCATTCATCATAGCGCTTAAATGCAGGAAAGGAGACGTCTTGCAGAATATGTATCCCAATCTAGCGTGGCTGTCCAACTCGCCAAATGTTCATGCCCGTACTAGTGATGATGTTCTGCCCCAAGCCCAGTTGAAAGGAATCATCCCAGATAGCTTTTCTCTCACACTCTAAGTAGCGTTTCCCCTTTATAGATGTTTACGGCACCGCGGGTCCATTCAACTTTAGAAAGTTGTGCATTGATTGCGGGTGTCGCCCAATCACATGACATCGCGTTTCGCTTGTCGTCCCTGCCGCACGCAGCCAACTTTACCTTCCACCTTCCACCACGAGTCCGCTAGGACCCAATCTACGTAAGACACAAACAAAAATGGCCCTGCATTCAACGTCGAACAAATAAGTACGGATACCCCGACAAATACAGGTGCTATCCATGGATCTTGAAAGCACAGCTGATTTGACCCGTCAACATGTCAAAACCCCGGTACCTCACCGCGCCCAAGATCAGTCTGCTGGTCCTAGTCAATCTCTATTGCAGTTCCGGCATCCCCTCGTCCGCAACGATACCTGTCCTTTCTTTTATCCTCTCGTACAGTTATCCTTCGGCTCCATCGGCCGCTCGTGCCCCACGCTCAGACAACCGCCAGGATGCCTCGTGCTCAATCCAAGCTTTCGAGGATGTCCTGCAAAGCCATGCATCCAACATGCCCGGTCGTACCCTTCTGGACGTCTTCCTCAAGCACATGTGGGAGATGAACTCTTTCGACGCGCTTTTCGATCTTTTTGACCGGCTCGGAGATTTGATAGCCCGGCCACGGGAGGATACGACACAGGATGAGCCTTTGCAAAGGACCTATCTTTCTCAGACTTCTCCTTTGGGCGCCCTGGTTAGAAGGGCACGTGTGGAGTTTGTGAGACTACAGTTTGACGATGCTATAAAACTGTGGTCTGCATTCATAGCCTACCGCGCACCAACGGCGCAATGGACGAAAAGACTTGCGGGACTGGCTTCATCCGGGGTGGATATTGTCGCTGCAGATATGGGTCTGGAACCGAGTGATGGCCTATACGAAGTCGCCTACGGACACTTATCTGAGGAGGAGGATGGAGGGCTTACCCTAAGTATCGACGACCTGGAGCGATTGCTAGACGTTCAACTCGATCGGTTGCAGCGTAGGTGGACTGAAAGTGCCAAAGACCTTTGGACTGACCACTTCTAGGACTTGGCTGCCGTGTACCGGATGAAATGAAAGATCCGCTACGAGATATGCTTGAATCCTCCACAGCAGCACCTCGTCAGGCGCACTTAGTCCAATTCTTCGACGCCTGGAAAGCTGGGGACTATACTCTAGCTTTCGATACTCTTCATCGCTACTTCGACTATGCAATGCAAGCGCGGGAAAGGATCCACTATCAGTACGCTCTTTTGCATATGGCCATACTCCAGGCTGACTTCGGGTGCTTTGGCGAGGCAATTGCAGCTATTAATGAGACCATCGCGACCGCTAGAGAAAACCAGGATATCCACTGCCTCAACTTTAGCTTGAATTGGTTACAGCATATGAGTAAGGCTTATCCGAAGCAGATGAAGCGCGCCGGATATATGGGCATGCTCGGATCGGAGAAGGAAGGGCTGGCGTTCTTGAAGGCCAAAGCTAGGGAAACGAGGACTTATAACCTATTGAGTGCTACCTTATTGAACGAAGCAAAGCTATGCTTACTCACGGTAGGTCAAATCTCGACCCGCTTTGCAACATCACTAAACCTTTCCAGGGTGAACCCGTTCCCCGCGCCTTTGAGCATCTTTATCAATCCTCTCATCTAAACCTCAAAGAGGACATTGGCAACTATAGCTGCCACATGCTCTTTCAGTCTGCGCTCTTTTCGCGCTTGGGCGTCACCTACCTTTCTGGTGTCTATTGCGAACTTCTCCTCAACGCTTACCATCATGGTTGCCCACTTGATGAATGCCTTCGAGCGACTGGCCGACGAGCTTTTCTAGTAAGCAATGTATCCTGTCATGGTAGGCTACACTAAGCAAGAAAGCAGGCACTCCAAAGGGGGCGATATGAGGAAGCGCTCAACTTTCTCGGTTCAATCGACCCATCCAGTCATCGATCTTTGAAGTCCCACCAATACATCTTTCTTTGTACCGGCCTGGTGAAGTTACGACGGGCAATGCATCGGTAAGAAAGCCGTCTTGAATGAAACTATTTTTTCACTGCTAAGCCGCGTAGGACAGATTGGACAGCCACTGATGCGCTGCTGTCGTCGCTCAAACCAGATTCGTCCACCGATCCTGAACTGTCCTTCCTGCTCGCTGAGTCTCGCATTGACTGCTTGGTCGCACGCGGCCTCTACTCAGAAGCTTTTAGTACCATAGAGGAGCTCTCTGTTACCCTGAAAGAGGAAGGGGCAGACGTAATGCAGCGCATTACCATTCTCCTTGCCAAAGCAGACCTGTTCAGGAGGTCCGGCAAGCCTGAGCAAGGTTTCAGTGTCGCGCTGAGAGCTGCTAGTGTGTCTTTCAAGGCGCGCTTGATGCCTTGTCTATGGATTGCTGTTGGGATGCTCGCCAACATCCTGAATTCGATTGCAGAGTTCAACGCCGGGGCAAGAATGTTACATGCTGTTATACCGCAGGTTCGTCACGCTTCTCGGTCCTTTCTAGGGTCGTCGGCAGATTGAAGCCATTGATCCATGCTAAGCTCTACAGGCTCTTGAAAACGTCGACCACTCAGTAAGCGGGACATTGTATTCTCATCTTGGGGATTCCTACATGGGGCTCGCTGGCGTGAAGGACCCGTCGACACCGCAGGGCGCTCGACTGCGAGCGACACATGTAAGCCGTGCAGAGATGTACATCGATCGAGCTCGCGAGTGTAAGTTCTTCGCTCATCCATTGCATTGCACAACATGGACTCTCACCAAAACAGCTGTGCAGCTGCTAATCAAGCTCAGGCTTCAAGAGGGTGGAGAACCTCGACGGTGAGTGTGCGCAGCTCATGAAGAAGGCCATCATCGCGAAGCTACGGGGAGACGAGCAGTTAGCCGAGGAATGGGCACAAAATCACAACCGGGTGTGGGAGGAGGGTATGGGGCGGATTGGACATGGCGACACAAGGGTTTGAAGGGTCGGAAGGTTCCAAACGCCGTGCTTAATGGTCTATGACAACATAGACTGAGTCTGCGTGCATATGTGGATAGAAGTGCAACGCACAAAAGAAATGGTATTGCCGACGGCATCTCTGCTGCGAGCATGCATGCGTTCCTACTATATACAGTGCCATTCCGCCAAGTCCGCCTCTCTGGATGTAGGTAGGACGTGCTAGGTTACTCGTCCTTCTTGTGGTAGTTGACCTTGTCGTTCCAGAAAAGGGTCTGCGGGGTGTCAGCGGGAAGCCCAACGCACGGAGCCAGAAACGTGCCTTGTCGCCATCGCCCCAGAAGAAGTTTTTGGTGCGGATGTTCTGGTACGAGTACTCGACCTTCTCTTCGAGAGGGGGGGCGTGCTTTGCGTGCTCGTTGTGGGCATCCCACCTCATCTTTCCGTTAACGCCAGCGACCAGGAGGCACGGAACAGCAATACTGCAGATCTGTCAGCACAGCCTTGGATTCTACTCCTTCGTACGCCGTATCTTCGCCCGGGCCTCGCGAGGGTTGGGAGCCGTACTAGACGGTGAGCTTCCACCAGAATTCTGGCCACGGCGTTAGCACGGAGTGGCTAAGCAGCCACGGCGCCGCGTGAGGGTACCGGCTACTCACCACCACTCTGGGCGGCATGCTCCTGGATGCGGGCACGCTCGCGGTTGAATTCGTTGTCTTCGGCACCGGCAAACTGCTTGGGCGACTCGGAGCTGTACATGCGGCGGCGGATGGGGGCGCGGGCGAGGCCCAGATGCGGGCGGGCGCGCGTGAGGGCACGCTGGGCGAACATGGCGGCGTCGGCGGGTGCAATTGAGCGGAGAGGGTCGCGGTCGGGGGGTCGTGGAGGCGGCAGTGGGGAGGTCGAGCGGATAGATGGGTCGAGGTCGGAGCTGGGAAAGCGCACGAGCTTGTCGCATTAGATCAGGTGAGACGGGCGCTTGGCGCGTTTGCGCTGTTTGCCCACTGCGCCCGGGAACGTGATGACGTGCCGGCCCCGACTCGCCCCGACTCGCCCCGACTCGCCCCGGCGCGCTCGCGCTGCCGGTCGCGTCCAGGCCGTCTGTACTAAGTCGACATCTACCTACCGCTTGCCGCTGCTCGACAGACGATGCGGGCACCATGGTCCGCATCACCACCTGGAATGTAAATGGCATCCGCAACCCCTTCGGCTACCAACCATGGCGCGAGCGGCGCACCTTCGACGCCATGTTTGATATCCTCGAGGCCGACATCGTCGTCATGCAGGAGCTCAAGATCCAGCGCAAAGACCTGACCGATGACATGGTCCTGGTCCCCGGCTGGGATTGCTACTTCAGCCTGCCCAAGCATAAGAAGGGTAACGCATGTCCACCGCCCGCCTCGCATGTGCGGTCCTGCTTTGTGTGACGTCTCAGGTGCTGACGTCCGCCCCCAGGCTATTCGGGCGTTGGCATCTACACGCGCCAGTCAGTGTGTGCCCCCATCCGCGCCGAAGAGGGCCTGCTGGGCGTGCTCTGCCCACCGGCGTCCTCGACCGCTTACCGACATCTCCCAGAGGACGCCTCCATTGGCGGCTATCCTACGCCTGCCCAGGTTGCTGCACTGGGCGTTGACCCAGCGTCGCTGGATGCCGAGGGCCGTTGCTTGGTGCTCGAATTCCCGGCCTTTGTGCTTTTCGGCGTCTACAGTCCGGCCAACAGCAATGGTCTGAGAGACGACTTCCGCTACGGCTTTGTGACTGCCCTTGATACCCGCATCCGCAATCTCGTCAAGATGGGCAAGCACGTGGTCTTGACTGGCGACCTCAACGTGTCCAGAGAGGAAATAGACACGGCCAAGGCAGAGGAGCACATGCGTCAGGAGGGCATCACGCGGGAAGACTATCTCAATGCTCCTAACAGACGGCTCTTCAACCAGCTACTCGAGAACGGCAAGGTCCCCGGCGAACGCGACGAAGGCAGGGAGCATCCTGTTCTCTGGGACATATGCCGCGAATTCCATCCGACCCGCGAGGGCATGTTCACCCATTGGGAGCAAAAGATCAACGCCCGACCTGGTAACTTTGGCTCCCGCATCGATTTCGTCCTCTGCAGCATCGAGATGAAGACGTGGTTTGCAGACGCCAACATTCAAGAAGGGCTGATGGGCTCCGATCATTGCCCTGTCTACGCATCGATGAAGCAGGTTGTCGATTGTCAGGGTAAGCAAGTTAATGTTTACGATATAATGAATCCCTCTGGCATGTTCGCAGAGGGTGTGCGCCTGAGGGACTTCAATCCGGTAAAGGACATCCTCCCGCTCTCGGGCAGGCTCCTTCCGGAATTCGACAAACGACGAACGATCAAGGATATGTTCAAGAAGACTACTGCTACTTCTGCAGGTGCCCCTACTGTACCGGCCGGCCTGACCGCCAGCTCGGGGACTCCTGCCAGTACTTTGAACTCGCCTGAGAAGCGCCGCTCGTCAGTTACACCAGCGGTCCGATCATTTAAGAAAACCAAGTCTAGCTCTGGTGCTGTCAGCTCGCAACCGTCGTTAGCCAAAGGCCAAAAGTCACTCAAAGGCTTTTTTGCGCCAAAAGCTACCACTGATCCGGGACACAGCATCGAAAGCGTAACCTTTGGGCCTACGCCTAAGACGCAAACCCCCGAGACTACTCCCGCCGCTCCCGACGCTCTGGACATATCTTCCGCCCTTTCCCCTCTCGTAGACGAACCTTTCATCGATCCACAAGCCACTAAAGAGTCATGGGTGAAACTCTTTTCCAAGAAGCCACCTCCCCGCTGCGAAGGTCACAATGAACCCTGCACTAGCCTGACAACGAAGAAACCCGGCGTCAACTGCGGGAGGCAGTTCTGGATATGTTCGAGGTAAGGCTTTCCTACGGCTCCGTTCTGTAGCTGTATGCTAACCCCATCTGCTAGGCCGATAGGACCTTCGGGGCAAAAAGAAAATGGAACACAGTGGCGCTGCGGCACGTTCATATGGGCGAGCGACTGGAATGCTCCAGGTGCACGGACTTGAAGGAGAATCTACTCGTAGCCGCAATCCATTATCAAGATCTGGCATCGTCAATGGATATATTTCTGCGAAATGAAATCGGGGCACTATTGCATAGGCCTGGTCACTTTACTCCCGCCCGCCGTCACCAGTCGTTGCAGAGCTCAATAAATGAGCTGCATTCGAGCGGACATAGGTTGGACGTATTTAGACCTCAAGAGAGTTGGTAAATTGGGTTAACTACCTTTCGTGGAAGGGGGAAAAAACTTCACGTTGGAGGCTGTATTCTATAAAGTACCGATTGATGAACTATGGAACTATTTTACAGACCCGCTGCATGGTCTCCGCGCTCGCGACTTGATTTGTGTAGGGAGCACACAGTCTCGAAGTCGCCGGTGCGGGAGGCAAGAAACTGTTCAATAAAGCCGTCCATAAAGCCTTTCTGTCCTGGCAGTGCCGTACAGAGAGAAGGAAAACCATAACGCCTGATAATGTGTCGATTGGGGGGGGGAGGGGGGGGGGTGGATATGATAGGTATTACGATACGCCGACTTTTGAAACCGATAGTAGGGTATATGATAGGCATATCGCGATGGGTCGACTTTTTGCAACCGGTGTTGGAATAAGAAAAGGGGGTATCGAGAAAGATAGGTCGACTTGTGAAACCGATGGTGGAATAGGAAAGGAGGTATCGAGATAAGCTGACTTCTCTGAAACTGGTAGTGGATGGATATGGAAAGGGGTATTAGGATTGATCGACGTATGAAATCCGGTCATCATGGTAGCCCGTGACGGGATAATGCCCGATAAGGAAATGAGACGCCATGGGAGCTGGTAGTTGCAATAAACAAGGAAAAGTTGTCCGCAAAGGCGAGCCGGCCGAGAGCAGACGAGTGTCGGCTCAATCAAATGCTGTAGCGGGGCCATAGTAACAACTGAGCCGTCGTACTTGAGTTGGAATCGAGGCTGCTGTTCCGAAACATTTGAAAGCCTTTGAAGCTGACAAGTGCTGCGCAAGGTCGGCACCTTCCAATAGTTGCTTGGGTGAACAAAGTCCACGAAGACGATGTGTACCAAACGAAAATTGGAACTGTTGCCAAGTTTCCACATCTAGTGGGCCGTGAGCGACCGAGACGCGCAGGTGTTGCTCTTTTAGACGTTTCCTCGAGTAAATGGTGGTAGAGTAGCGTTTTCGTCGGCGCCGACTCGGAAAGGTCCATAATTCATGTTGGAGTCAAACTCGATACCATTGGTAGCGATGACTTGAAAATGGTCCGCAGTGTTGTCGTCGGTCGTTGCTAGATGATTGGTCAAAATACCAGAAAGGCCGTCGTAGAAGCAATCGCTAGCGGTGTCGCGCTGACTACCTTGCAGGTAGACTTCGTTGCTGTCCTGCGGGACTTCGCGACCGTCCAAACCGTGCGCATACACTACTTGCTCTTGGAACTTTGCGGCAAGTCCAGTCTCTCGCGCCATCTGTCGCTTGGCTCGTCGCTTCTTCTTTTCCGCAAGGCGTCGTGCTTCAGCCGATTTTGTGGCCTGCTTTGTAGCCGCAAATGACGAGGTCATGCTTGAAGTATGTCCAAGGAAGGTAGACGAGGTCGTGTTATGGTCGAAGACGTATTGCTGAGCATAGCCCATAGACTGGCAGTAGCTGATGATATCCTCGACTGAAAGTGCGACAGTTTCGTCTCTAGCGTCGGAAGGACTCATGTTGTAAGAAGGGTCGCGAGAGATGGTCGGTAGACCGTCTCTATTGACGTGGAAGTTCCATCCCAAATGCTGAAGGTAGGTCTCGGGTGAGGGTATGTTGAGATACGGACAAACGATGCGGAAGAAATGGTCGAGAGGCGCATTGTCTTTGCCAACCTGGTCACGGATGGTGGACCACGCCTTCGCCATCAATGACCAATAAGCCTTGTTTGGATCAGAGTCCCACAAAGTTCCCATGGGGCCGGAAAGTGTCTTCATGGGCCAGGGCTTGAAGGGAGGGATGATGATATAGTAGCCTGGCTTGTGTCAGTGCCGCAATAAGTGAAATCCCAGCAACACTTACAGCGAAACCCAACGAATGCGTTGAGTGCTTTCTTCGCCTTTTTTGCGGTGGCGACAGGGTTAGAGGCCACTGGCGGAGAGAACAGCAGGGCCGTCGTCAGCGCGGCCTGCGCGGTCGGATCTCTCATGGATTGTAATAGTTCCACCATCTCGCGACCAGTGCGAGTCGAGAGAAAGTCGCCAATCTCCGGACTTGTTGGGTTTCGAGTAGTACTGTCGAGCGTTTGAGGTTGGAATGAAGACATGGTGGGGTTGTCTCAAGTTCTTTGTTGTGGAGGGGCTAGAAGATGGGCCCGCTTGCGAAAGCCGCAAAATAGCACAAAGAGATGAGTGCAGGTATGTGTTTTAAAATTCAGGAACAAAGAAGCGGCTCGAAGTTTTCTAGGAGGCAGTGGTTGCCAAGACAACTAGCCTGCGAGAAAGTAACCGCTAGTTTACAGTCGCCTTCACCGCAAAGGCGCATAAGCCCTTTTTTAACTTTCTGCCTAGAGTGTAGATAACAAATCTAGATTAGGTTGCCTATGCCTTGGCTTTTACGCTGAAAGCTTAGCATGGATGCATGCACCGTTAGCTGGCTTATACGTAGCGGTAAAAGAGGAGTGATGAATACTAACCTCTTCCATATTGTGGCCGCAGAAGTATGCACAACTCCAAAGGACATTTTTCAAGTTTACTTGCGCTTTTATGAGCAGACGAAACTTGTTCCAAGCAGCTCTTATGCACTCGTGGGACACACACCCTTCTTCTTTCACCCCAAAGCGGCGTCAGCATCCGGGCCAGGCAACAACACTAACGTTGTTAGATTGTATGAGATCATTAAATGAGACAAATAGTGCGCGAGGATCTAATGACCCATTCCGTTCATGCCAGAGTCTCGGTCGGGGACTCGCGAGCATCGACGGAGTCGGATTACTCTCTGCCGCATAGACCCTAAGAATTTGTAGTGGGGTTCTGGTTCTAAATTGGACGTGTATGTGGCCATAACGTTAGCAGCGTCTTTGTGGGTCGCTTGTGCAAGGAAAATTCATCTCTGAACAAATCAAGGAACGGCTATAACGCAGATCGAATGCTGGTAGGAAAATATTCTTGTCGGCTCCATTGCGAAATCCGAAGGTATCGTCCTCAAACATGTCCAAGTCATTTGACTGACCTAAGTCGAGTTGATTTCCGAGATCGTCCTGTCTCATGTACTCGAGTGGACTGCGAGGCTCGACCGGAGTTGCTTGATGTATTTTCGAGACTTGAGCATCGATGGCGGCAGTAAAGTCAGTGGAATCGATAGGTAGGGCACCGCTAATGTTAGCGGCGATGGCATCGGCAGCTTCTCCTGGGGCTGAATTATTGCTAGCGGTCATGGCCGTAGAGTCTGGGGAGGAATCGAAGTCGAGGATCGGGGCGAAAGCCACAGCAGAAGTAGCGGTAGCAGCAGCAGCGGTCTGTGTTGACTTCCGGGACTGGCGTTTCTTTTTCTGGCCTGGCTTTCGTGGGTTGTACTTGTAGTCCGGATACATGCGCTGGTGCTCTTCTTTCGCCGCCTGGGCCTTCGCGCGCCACTCGTCCTTCTGCGTGGCGGGTAGTTGCTTCCAGTCTTGGGAACATATAGAAGCTGCACAAAGTTAGTGTCAAGAGGTTCATCTGGTGATGCGAGGGTGTAGGAGGTAACAACTTACATATGGCCTGGACTGAAAGGTCTGGATTAGCATCCTTGAGCTCTTTGTGTCGAGTGTCTCGGTACAGCATCCAACAGTTCATGGGACGCGGAGGGATTTTCCGTCCGGCGGCAGCGCTGTGAACGATAGCCGCAGGTCGCTTTGAAATGTTAGATGCGGAGGTATCGCCGCCGCGGTACGTTGGCAAGTCTTGTTGTGGCACGCGCGTTGAACCTAGCTGGACGAGTGTCATACCGCTACCGCTGTCATCGGTGATGGTTACGGGTTGGTTCACCGACATCGCCAACTGCTTCGCGAGATAGTCGGCGACCATTTTGCTGCCGTACCGCTCTTGGATATTGCCGTCAAGTTTCACAGTTTTGCCGAGCTCCAGTGAGTTCGAGCAGTAGCTGATGTCGTCCTCAAGTCGTTGCGTGACCACCTCAAGAGGAATCGGGAGGTGAGAGTCGTACATCGTAGAAGGTGGCGTCTGGAAGATGTTGGTGTTCATTGCTGTGCACAAGAGGAGGGGGAACCTTGAGAGTAATGTGCAATCCGTAAAAGGTGCCGCAAAGATAATGTGATATTTTGAGGACACGAGAGAGTTTAGTGTTAGGGAAGAGAAGCTCGAGTGGATTGGAAAGTTTTGAAGTGAAGGCAGTTGCCAAGGCAATTGTCCTGCAAGAAAGTTAGCGCATTTACTTCTAGTTGGTGCGGTCACCGCCGCATTTACAACAAGAGTAGAGGAGGCCTGCTTTATCTTACCACCAAGAGCGTAGGCCTAGGAGTAAGCGTGTTATAAGACTAACTTTTCTTAATTGGTACCGCGCGAGATTGGATGGGGTGCTCGTGCGAAGTTTTGTTATCGAAGGCGAAGCTAGAGGTGCCTGGCACTAAGATCGCTGTTAACTTTACTTGAAGAGTGTGGGTGCATCCTTAAATAAAGTATCTAAATTTGTCCACCAGGAATACCTGCGATTCAGAGCTTGTAGAGTTATTGCGATTAGGCCATCAACCATCCATGGCGCAGACTTTACTGAGTCTCCGAAGAGTATAGCGCAGATGTGCATTGGAGGAGCCGGTGTCCTTCGTCAATCGCTCCATTTTAGAAAGCGAGACAAGTGAGAGAGAAAAGAATGTTCTTACCAGACCCTAAAATGCCATATGCACGAGGTGCGGTCCAAGAAAGTCGGCGACGTAGTATGGTCAATATGGACAGATCGACGAGCGGACAACGATACTGGAGTGTAAGCACATAGTAGATGAAACGGGTGAGATAATTGTGATACAACGCGAGAGGGCGCACCGTTTTTTATCATGTGTGGGATGACCGCGCAGAGGAATGAACGAATGACCGAAGGCAATGTAAAGGGGGCACATTTCCACGCATGGCTTTGTCTCATCGCAAACCGAGACAATGAACATAGCGCAACGCCACTCGCGGGATATTTCCCCCTAAGCGCTTCGAAAGTAAAAACTATAGAGAGAGAGCTTTCGCAGAGAAACTCAGGTGTAGATGCAGGATTTCTCGTATGTGGCAACGAATGCCCTTGCATTAGAAATGGGAAGTGGAATGTTGCCGCGATGGGCGAGGATTTTCTTGGCACCAATTCTCGAGTTAAGTGGAGGTAAACATGCCAGTTTAGAGGTTGAGATAGCATGCTCGTGCTATGAGCAAATTTGTTTGCATCAGTTTGCGTTTATGAGAATATTTTGGCAGGTGATGTTCTGAAGGCATCTTACATAAGTAGCCTCGCACGTGACCGGAGCGCGGGCGGCGGAGGATCTCTTCCCCGTGCCAAGCTCCTGTTTCCATGGGTTGGCATCGGAAACGACCACTTGATCCTAGCATTGCAGCCAGGCGGGCGACCAGGGCGGGCGCTGGTTATTCGTGCCAGTGGGAAGATCATGGCTTCATTGTACTTTCTCATTGCAATATACGTCTTCGGAGGCATTACTTTCCTACCTCTTTTGCTTGGCCTGTTCCTGTGCTATTCATACCTGAATCGCGTGTTCCGACAACCACCCACCGAGACAGACCGAAACCGTGTCATCACTGCCAGCGAACCGCGAGAGGAGCTTCAACTTCTGCCTTCCGCCTTTGACACAACGCGGTTTTCAGACGAATCAAAGGCTCCGCCCCACCTCCCCGACGTTGCCGCAGGCTACTTCGCCGTGTGTCGAGAATACGTACCCGGAGGGACAAATGGCAAACCCCCAGAGCGGGTGACGCCTGCGGGCACGGTAGTCGCTGTGGAGAGTCCGAGTGTCTACCAAACAATGTACCGAACCATATTTGAGAGGGGTAAAGGCAGTATTCCTTCCATGGATGCGAATTTAGGACGTAGTCGAAGAGGTCGGAATGTGTTCTATGTCGTCTTAAGGTAAGCAGGAAAATGTGCTCCCCTACGCTGTTGGAGCACCTGCTGATTCTTGGAGGCATGGCCACCTAATGCTATATGAGGACTCTGAGCAGTTAGAAGTACGACATGTCATCTCGCTCGCCAACTACGATGTGGATATCTATGCTGGGGGCGGTGCGATACCAGAAGGTGAACTGTGGATCAAGCGAAACTGTATCCGACTGACTCAACGTCCTAAACACGATGGAATCCAGCCAGAGTCGAGGCCATACTACATCTTCTCTGAGAATTCTTCGGACAAGGAAGATTTCTACCATGCTCTGCTACAAAATCAGGAAACTCCAACGATACCTCATCAAAGTGGGCTTCGTGCCCTCAGATTCGACATGCCTGATCTTGTTAGTCTTGTCCAACAACTCCACGCCTCAGAAGAGAACCTGCATGCGCGATGGATCAACGCGCTTATCGGAAGACTCTTTCTCGCTCTTTACAAGACTGCACACGTCGAGGAGTTTATTTGGACCAAAGTCAACAAGAAAATCGCGCGTGTACCTAAACCAGCCTTCATCAGCAGTATCAATGTACAAAAGATTGACATGGGAAATCTGCCACCTTTCATCACGAATCCAAGGTTGAAAGAGTTGACCATGGAGGGAGACCTTATTATCAAGGCAGACGTTAGTTACAAAGGTAATTTCCGCCTCGATATTTCTGCTATTGCTCGGGTGGAGCTCGGCACCCGGTTCAAAGCTCGAGAAGTCAGCATCGTTCTAGCGAGCATCCTGAGGAAACTTGATGGCCATATTCTGCTACGGATAAAGCCTCCCCCGAGCAATCGCCTTTGGGTCACTTTTGAGACTGCACCCAAGATGGAACTATCGCTTGAGCCCATTGTCAGCACGCGACAGATCACATATGGGGTGATTTTGCGAGCTATTGAAAGTCGCATCCGGGAGGTTGTCAACGAGACTTTAGTGTTTCCGAATTGGGATGATATTCCGTTCTGTGACACTTCGTCGCAGGAGGTCCGAGGGGGTACATGGGACGCCTCTAGCAAACCAGCACCTGCGTCGAATAGTGGGGAAACCTCAACTGCAGAAGCGCTTCAGGCTGAAGAGTCAGAGCAGTTTCTCGGCCGCCCAAGATCTGAATTCGGTAGCCTGTCGGAGGACGATGCCCCCAAAAGCATACCAAATCCGAGCACCGCAGACGTGGCGACCCCGAAGTCAGTTATGCAGTCAAGTCCAGGTCTAGATACCGATGGGCTCGTCTCATCCTCCTCGGCAGAGCTATGGTCCGGGGCGAAGCCAAAAGCGGTGCGGTCGGGCTCATTTTCTCGTGTCGCAAACCCATTGGTTGACACCAATACCGCGAATGCATTCGCTACTAGTGCGGACGACCACGGACACCAAAGTGATGCCATTGCTACGATAAAAACAGCGATAACGAAATCCCCGCCTGTGACTCCGTCACAACTCCCTCATTTGTCCTTGCATCACCCGACCGGAAGTCCGACTCTGTCTGTTGGCAGCGTTTTTGAAGCTCTCGAGCATGGCTCTTCCCGTGAGACCCCTGACGTCCCCCCTACATCCCACAACGCACAGGCCAGAGGGGATAGGCGCCCCGCATTTAATCAGTCGTTTAGCACTGCTACAGCAGTGGCTAAAAAATGGCTTACTCCACGGCAGACTGCGGGACTCCCTCCGTCTTCTGTGAGGGAAAATGCTACAGACGATCGTTCCTCATGGGACAACGAGTCAAAGATAGGCGACGATGAGGAAGACGGAGGCTCCGCTAGTCACGCGCCCGCTAACCATTCCCTAGAGTCCGGCCATCAAATGAGTCCCATTGGACGAGGCCGACCGCTTCCACCACCTGGTACGCCACTTCCACCACCGCCCAAGCCTGAAAAACGAAACATCTGGACGACATCTACCTTGGCAAACCTCACTCGACGGAAACCATTTCCCGCAAAAGAGCTATTACAACCATCCTTGGACGATTCTAGCCATTATCGACCACGCTCTGCAGTGTTCTTACGAGACATCAACTCGTCAACTGGTGAGCATGGAAAGCCGGTACGACAAACGCCTCCACACAAACCGTCAAAGACAAGTTCGATATCTAATCTTGCTCAATCTAAGCTCCAAGAAGTACCGCCCACACTGCCTAAGAGACGACAGCGACTTTCTGTCACATCCGAGCCGAATGATCGTACGCCCCATGTCGACATTCTCGTTGTGGAAGCGCCGAGCCAGGAGGGCAGTGCGCCATCGAGCCCCAAGGAGCTTAAAGAAAACATTGGAGATAAAGGAAAAGCATGGGTCTCGACAGACAGGCACGAGATGATAATTCCATTTGCCGATGGGGAGGCGTAATGACGGCAAATGATTCGGGTGCCTCATGACATATATACACATATATTCGATTCGCCATGAGCCAGCAACATTGCATCAGAAAAACATCGGAACAATGCCCCGCCTACAAAGATGCTGGAACAGGAACTAAGATTCGATCACTAGCAATACGAAGCTACCGATCAATACAATGTACTCAACGTCGTCATACTATTCAGCCCCCGTTTATACCCTCTTCGGTATATCCTTCGATTTTGCCTACGAGTAGTCGTCCTTGACTCTCCGCTGCGACTCAGTATCCAAGAAACTGCCCCTGCTCCTGTTTGACCGTGTTGACCGTTTCCGACGCACACTTGACGTATCGCGACCAGCAACGCCGCCACAGCAGAAGAGAACAGATGAAATTACGAAACATGCCATGGCTGCCCATGTAAATGCTATCAGCTTGACGCCTACGTTCGATTCAAGACCCGCGCTGCGGAAAGCGTTGCGACCCTTCACGATCCATGCGCTGAAAGTGTCAGTATGTGGGCCAGATTTGGAGCCGAACTACTCACGTCATCAGTGCGGCGGTCAGAGTCTGGAAAAACAAGGCAACAGCGATGGTCAATGCTGACAGATAATCCCCAAGGCGACTGCAGAGCGCGAGGAGACCGGTGAACAAGGCCACAACGGCGAAGAATAGTGCGATCAGGTAAAAAGCAAACATGAATCTGGACAGATAGAAGTATTGGTTGGTCCTGTATCACGTTTAGCATTTGTTCACAGGAGATTCGGAAGAGACTGACCCAATGAACTGAGCCGGCACATTGACGTCGGTTCTAAAATTGCGTGGTGGATCGAAAGGCAAGGCGGGTACGACATTCCCGCAATTGCTGTTATGGCCACCGTCATCTACTCCACAAATGGCAAAAAATGTCCACCTCGAAGGATTTCTTGCATTGGGGATGTCTGTCGTAGACGCCTCTAGGAAATAAAACTGGTTGATCGGGCTTCTGTTTACTGCACCGGAGAGAATGGTGAAGAACTGCAGCAGGATGCCTCCGGCGAGGACTACGAGGGCCGTCAGGCCTAAGATAGATCCTGATAGAGTAAGTAGAAGCATATGCAGCAGGGAAGGTGGTACGAACGGGTGGACATGTCACGGATGGCAATTGCGACTGGGGTGGGAAGACACGGGATCTCCGTCAGGACGTGATGTGCAAGGGACTGGGCGAAAGCAAGGGCGGATGCAAGCGGAAGTCAGCAATATATATTCTGGGTGATTGATCGCATCTTGTTTAAGACGGGCCAAGGCGTGACGTATGAATGGGACTGGTTTTGTGAACGGCGGGACCGCGCACATGTGCAGCTGTGTGCAGCAGTGTGCAGCAGCTCCGCGAGTCCCGCTAGCGTCCCCCATGAGGTCACCAGGCGTGATGCGCGCGTTGCATCATCAAGGGCGATTGGGTGGGCCCTGGCCCGGCGGTGATAGATCTGCCGAACGTCGCGGTACGACGTAGTACACGCATTGGCAATATGTAGATATGCGCAGTGTAGAGAAACAATTGAGCGTGTTATCTGATGTGTGGAGGCTGACATGGGGCTGCGACGTTCCCTGCCCCTGTCGTCGCGCGGCAGCAGCCGAGATGCTTGCATGACATGGGCACATCGAATGTCCAGCCCGTGAAGCTGATCCCCATCCGCCAGCAGCAGTTCTCCCCCCAATGTCGACCGCCGTCTGGCCGCCCATCGAAGACACACAGCTCGCCAGCGAGCAGGCTGCATCGCAGGTATGCACATGAAACCCCGCTGTAGCCGGGATGGCACGATGACACGTTGACGCCGTAGACCCGCGAGCTGGAATGGCTGCTGGTGCAGTTCCGCGAGACGCTGCAATCGCTGAAGGCCGGCCTTGAAGAGTGCGCGGCGCTGCTCGCACCCACAGAGAACGGCTCCACGCTCGTCCTGTCGTCGGTGCGCTCCGAGTGCCTCAAAGGGCTCGTCACCCGTGTCGGCACCCGCATCGTCAAAGGCGTACGTGCCCCATCGCCGCTTGCTGCCGCGCTTGAAGGCTAATGGACGCCATGCTAGATGGTGAAGCTGCGCCTGTCGAGCCTCCCGCCTCCTCGCGGCTCCGCTACCTACGACCTGACCATTTCTTCGGCGCCGCATGCGCCCACGCTCGTCGTTCCGCAGCTCACGTCGGTGCGCACATCGATAAATACCTGTCTCGACGTGATCGACGTGACCACATGGACCGGCGACTCCTCCGACGCCAACTTCGTCGCAGGCCAGCTGCGCCTGCTCCACGACCACATCCAAGAGGCCCGACAAGCCCTCAAGGGCTACTCGGACGTGCAGCCGCCATGGTGGGAGCACGCGCCAGACGATAAGGTCGCTGAATGTGCCTTGATGGATTGATCCTGCATCACTAACTGTCTGCCTAGGTCTTTGACCCGCCGCTGCCTCCCAACGTCTCCTTCCACCTATTCGTGTTCGACGCCGCGCTGCTCCTCGAGATACGCACTCTGGAAGTGCAGAATGCCGGTGACGACGCATACGCCGGCTTCAGCCTGCGCGATAGACTGGCCGTGGCACTGGGTGGCGTCCGGCCGCCGGTGCACGACGAGGCCGACCGCACCTTTACGTACCGAGGGCAGGAAGTGCGCGTCAAGGAGAAGATCCGCGTCGAGAGCCAGGACCCGGCGCTGATGTCGGCCATGGCAAAACTGAACGCGCTCGAGCACAGCGTGATGCTGAGCCGCAAGGCGCTGCACATGGTCATGGGCCGCGAGGAGCCGTTGGATTGAACAGCAGGTGCAGTGAGGGCGCATTTCCACGGAGGCAGGCTGCTCGCATTGCACTCTTCCGCGGTGTTTCCCCAAAGGGACTAGCTGCCGATGGCGTTATCGATATCCACGGGTGTCGGAACAAAAAAGCAGCATTACCACATCCCTGTCACTAGCGAGCATTCCCCATTTGAAGTGCGCATCGCCTCTTCGTTCTCGCGATAATACAAATACACTGTTCGTTGCTCTTGCGCCGTCTGTCGCCCCTTCCAGTTCCCTCCGGATCCCATGGCCCCTGCGCTGTTGACTGCTGTGGACTCTACGTCCCATGTTCATTTAATCATCGGGTCGAATCCCCTTGCAGGGGCGCGTTGCGCGCGCTCTCTCCAAGTTGGGGCGAAGCCGATACTGATCGCTCCGGCAGAGGCAACTTTGTACTACGGTCTGCTCAAGCGAATCGATGAAGGCGAAGTGCGATGGCTACAGCGCAGCTTTGACAAAGACGACCTGACAACCCTCGGGCGCCCCGACGTGGACGGCATTGTTGACGCCGTATTTGTGACGGCCGGCGGCAAGCAAAGCCTTGGTATGTGCCGCTGCCATGATTGTGTTTAATCGCTAATCGCAGACCAGGAACTCAAATCTCCGACCTATGTCGTCGGCTCCGAATCCCTGTCAACGTTGCCGATGCCCCCAACCTCTGCTCCTTCACACTTCTCTCCACCCACTCCGATGGCCCCTTGCAGATCGGCGTCACTACATCTGGAAAAGGATGCAAGCTTTCGGCAAGGATACGTCGCGAGATAGCGGCGTCTCTCCCTCCGCATATTGGCGACGCCGTTGAGCGACTTGGAACAATGCGGCAGCGTATATGGAAAGAGGACCATGCGGCTGAGCTGTCGCAAGACCTGGAGGCTGAGGAAGAAGATAGTGGGCAGTCGGCTACATTCAACAAGCTTGTCACTGCGGAGAGTGTCGAAGCGGCTCGGGGGCGCCGCATGCGTTGGCTATCGCAGATTTGTGAATACTGGCCGCTCCGACGGCTGGCAGCGATCTCAGATATAGATGTCGAGCTTTTGCTGCGTGATTACATCAGCTCCAATCCGTTGAAATCAGGGCGAGGAACAATCGGCGCGGCTGTACCGGTCGGACGGATTCTACTGGTAGGCTCCGGGCCAGGGAACCCCGAGCTTCTCACACGGGCAGCGCACAAGGCTATCCTTTCTGCCGACCTTATCCTCGCTGATAAGCTGGTGCCGAGCCCTATTCTCGATCTCGCCCCCCGGCGTGCTACAGTCTATATTGCGAGGAAGTTCCCAGGAAATGCCGACAAGGCCCAGGAAGAGCTCCTCGAGCTAGGGCTTGCTGGCGTGAAAGCAGGACAGGTGGTGGTGCGCATAAAGCAGGGCGATCCATACATCTACGGACGAGGTGGAGAAGAGTACATCTTCTTTCGCTCTCACGGATACACGCCCATTGTCCTTCCAGGAATCACCAGTGCTCTGAGCGCTCCCCTCTTTGCTGCTATTCCTCCTACTCACCGGAGTGTGGCCGACCAAGTCTTGATATGTACGGGAACCGGTCGGAAAGGCGCTGCACCCGACCCCCCGGAATACGTGTCATCACGGACTGTGGTGTTTTTGATGGCCTTACATCGTCTTTCTGCTCTCATCGATTCATTGCTTTTAAAGAACTATCCAACCGACACACCATGCGCTGTCCTTGAGCGTGCTAGCTGTCCCGATCAACGAGTAATCAGGACTACGTTAGAACATGTTTGCACAGCGGTAGAAGAGGAAGGCAGTCGCCCACCTGGACTACTTGTTGTCGGGAATGCCTGCGCTGTTCTTGAGCAAAGTAGCCGAAGGTGGGTGGTGGAGGAGGGTTTCACAGGCCTGGAAGACCTAGAGAGCAAAAGTGAATTGTCGATACCAGGATCGATGTAGTCTAGTTACTAGTAGTGAAGATATGAAGCTCGGATTTAGCTTTCATGGATTCCAGCCTCGAGTGTGGGATACACTGCATGTGCAGTTGCATCAATCATTCAGGGGTCTCGAATAATTTAGCGGGGTGGATCTGCGCCACACCACAAGCCACAGCAGCCCCACCCTTTCCAAAGTTTCACGCGAAGCGCAACTCCGCTCAGAAGATTTCGACGAGCCATCAGTGACCAGCCATGCCCGCCTCTGCCGTCGTGGAAGTCGACCTGCAGGGCTTGCTTCCCAAAATTGCGACCGGCAAAGTTCGAGATCTGTACGCCGTAGACGAGAACACGCTGCTCTTCGTTGCGAGCGACCGAATATCTGCATTCGATGTGGTCATGCAAAATGTACGTCTGGTCCACCAATAGATCGAGTTCGTTCTCAGAAGCCACCCCGCACCGTCTACTATTGCCATCAGAAAGTAACTATAGATGTAGGGCATCCCGGGGAAAGGCGCCCTTCTTACGGCCATGAGGTGCGGACTCCAACTTCCCAACACTGCTTCGTTCTATTGACGGCAGTAGTATTTACTGGTTCAAATACCTCAAGGGCAAAATCCCGACACTCAAGACTCATTTCCTCTGGGATGAACTACCGGAACGTCTTATCACGTCGCTTGACCAATCCTTGTCTGATGCACTACGTCCCCGAAGCATGCAAGTTCGACGTCTTCAGATCGTGCCGATCGAGTCCATTGTGCGAGGTTACATTACTGGCTCTGCATGGTCGGAGTACAAGCGGTCTGGCACCGTCCACGGAATCCATCTACCCTCTGGACTGATAGAGGGTCAAAAACTTCCCACCCCACTATGGACGCCTAGCACGAAGGCAGAAGTTGGAGACAAGGACGAGAACATAAGTCCGGAGCAGGCGAAGAAATTCATAGGCAACGACCGAGTCGCCGGTGAGATCGAGCGGCTAAGTCTACAGATTTACGTTGCAGCGGCGGCCAGAGCCGAAGAAGTGGGCATTATCCTAGCCGATACAAAGTTCGAGTTTGGATTGGGCGGAGAAAATGGAAACGAGGTCGTGTTGGTAGACGAGGTCTTGACTCCCGATAGCAGCAGGTTCTGGCCGAAGGAAACCTGGTCATCTCATCTTGGAAGGGCGCAACCCAGCTTCGATAAGCAGTATTTGCGGGACTGGCTGGTATCTCAGAACCTTAAGGGAAAGCATGGTGTCATCATTCCTGACGAGGTGGTGGAGCGGACGGCTTCAAAGTATCGGGAGGCTTGCGAGTTGCTGATTGGGAGGAAGTGCTGAAGCACCCACATTTGTGCACCTAGTAGTCGCGGTGCGACCTCCTGTGGTACTCATATACGTACTTATGAATACAGCTTTCGCCCTGCTTCTATTATCAATTTTACTGTTGCTCTTATCCTGTCTCTGTTACTGCTTTCGGATTTTTGATGCCTGAAAGCAGCATGTGACACTAGGCGCGAGTAATTTTGTTCACGCCAGGATCTTGGCGGAATCGAACTTCGACACATCCAGGCCATCCTTTCTCCGACTGCTTCTACGCTCAACAACCGGTCTTCGGCTATCGAGCTGCAGAGAACATGTCAGGTGTGCAGTTTACTACACTTATTCGCTTGCCCTTCGCAAGGGGAGACTTCGCGGATCCGCAGCAGGTGAGATCCTTTCCATATGAATTTGCTTATCCGCTCACGAACGCCGGTATAGGCTACATGGGATGCCACAAAGGATCGTACCCTATGGAAAATTATTTCCAAATCTTCGAAAACCAGTGACCTTAACTGTAAGTGTGCATTCCGGTCCCACAGAATCATATCCTAACTTACAACAGGGACTGAACTGTTTGTTGGCATTGGCCCTTGAATCCACGTCTACTAACAGCGCACAGCGCAGACAATTTCCATGTCCCACAAACATTTCTTCTGCAACAGGCTGCATGGTTGTACGAGCGACATTTGGACCATGTTCGCGCCCAGATGAAGAAGGTTGCAAGCTCAAATACGCCGGCAACATTTGGTCTGGAGAATACTCACACAACCGTGGGCGGGGTCGCAATGAAGAGGGTTGGAAGCGGTGGATCAGGAGGTGGGTATAGAAATTTTATCAGAAGCTTGTGTTGACATGTCGGAATAGCCTACAGGCCATCCGTTCTACCCGCGCGCCAAAAGGACAATACTATGCAACAGGGAGAGCCGGTCATACTTGGTATGTCCTGTGCTCTAAATATACAATAACACTCTAAAACTGGTAACAGCACCGCCACTCTCTCGGACACCCTCGACCAACACAATCACTCAAGCCCGCGCTTATATACAACCCTCGTCCCGCAACCAACCTCCACGGCAGCGACAGAATCCTGCCTCTGATCGAGTCGATCAGACTGTCGCCGCTCTTCCTTTATCAGAAGATACACGGAGCTCTCGTGGTGCGGCATCACCAGTCCCACCTACATCATCTTCCGATAGCTCCTCACCATCAAATTCGGATAGTGAGAATTCGACAAGGCGAAGTCAATTGTTTAAGAGACCGCCCCGTTTTCGTACCCAACGGCCACGGGAGCTGATCACCTCAGACGAGGTTATAGATGAAGGCGAGGAAAACGGACTCGGGACAGATACGGCGTTGCCCTTTGCCAAAGTGCCCCGCCCAAGTGAGAATCATTCAAATACTAAGATGACATCTCGCCCATCGGATCTACGCCACGACGGTTCGACCCGAGCTTTTCGCGAGCCAAACTATATTGGAAATGTCTCCGCACCAGGCTCATCTCCATCACGAGTCGAAGCCAACTCCTCAGTAACAAGCTCGGCGAGTGATGCGCCGAAACCAGAACTAATGAGCCTTGGTCCTCAGAGTCCCAAGCATCGAACCGATCTTGCAAAGCTGAGCCCGCGTAATGTGGCAATGAAAGCAAGAAGAGAGGGGAGCGAAGGCACCCCAAGCATGGGAAGTAGTTTTAGCGACCTTGATGGTACGTGATGAGTCTTGCGTCTTGTCTGTGTATTTTTCTATGCTATGTAGGCCGCGGCTGCAGTTGTTGCGGTTTGCGTGTCAGAAGGCTGCATGTTTTCTATCAACACCGTCTTTGCCTCACATGACAGGTCACGATCAAGCTAACGCATGAACACTCAGATGCAAGCATAAGCCAATCTGCCCTCGAAGAAGCACTACTTAGCAACATACAGCATGGCCGCATGAGCACTCTCAGTCAATTAAGGTCGAAATATCTTTGAGGAAGACTTGGGGATCGCGTTTATGGTTGGCCTGCAGATAAGGCCTGCGGCGACGCTAAGACGAAGCGTATGTTTATGTAACATGAGAGCTCGTGTTTGCGTTCGGACTGTTCTTAGAAAATGAAGTAGGGAAGGGCTTCAGCCGTTGCGCTTCAGCTAGCGCGAGTCTTGGCATAACACGTCTACCTTCACCATGGGTATCGTTTACTATGTTTGTTTTTATTGACCCGCTCACTTGACAAGTGCTCTTCTGCCACCTGCATCATTTCACTCCCTGGTGTGCAACTCTACAAACGCTTCAATACTTGCGCAGTACGCGTCAAGCAGCTGGTCCCTCATCGCGTCACTCGAAAAGCCTCGACGGAATAGGACCTACGGCCGTCTGCGACATAAGATCGATCTCGGAGATATGGATGCGCGGATTCGTCAAGATCTTCGAGCTCGGAGTATGGACATACCGGTCATTCGAGTCGAAGATTGGGAAGAGTGTCCCCCGCTGGCTGTGAAGTATATTCGTGGAGACAACGAGCTAGATCTGGAAACCGTGTACGCCAAAATCAAGCATTTGCTTCACCATTCCGGGCGAGGGCGATTCGAGATGATACCTGACACTGGTAGCCGCGGTGAGTACTTGAATTCATGTCACATTGTCAAAGCGTACTCATCTTATGTAGTGTTACAGGTAAAGGAGTGCACACCAGGTTTCGTTGCTTCCTTTTGGGACTGTGTTGCCAATATTCTCGATTATTTCGCCGATTTCCTGATCAGCGACACTTCTAACATGCATGGTGTCTGGTTTCACCTACTCGACGTATTGCAAGAGGCAGGAGAGCTGCCGCATGCCTTTTGGCAGAACCAGGTACCGAAGTGTAGGCATGCTCAGCAATTTGCGCAATACTACGAGCAAACACTAGAGGTCATCAACACCGTGATTACAGCACAGACACTGCGACCTTCCGAGGCTCTCGTACATCCAAATAAAACACTTACGAACTCTGTCGATTGTCAACTGGGTGCTTTCAAGGCCGGACTCAAGCCTTGGCAACAGTTTCTCTACACTGGATCACCTGGTTTTGGGGTTTCGACGAACGAGCAAATATATCCATCGAACACGGGAAAATCCTCAAAGAAGGCCGGGAGTGAGCAATTCGTACCTTTGGGAGCCTTGGCAATAATCCAGATGCATACCGAACGAGCCAGGTCTTTGGTTGCGGAATATGCTCGAGTAAGTCCCACTTGACACGCGATACAACATCTAGATACTAATTGTTGCCTTAGAAGACTGGTTGTCCGGAGACTGAAATGCTCAGTGAATTTGATCAAAGGGTGAGCTGCTCCGTCGCCTGTATAGGGCAATACTGACATGATTCAGAGTCTAAGAGTTAATGAGCCGTTTACGTACGCCTCAATCAATGGTCACAGTCGAGTCATTCAATCTGTAAGGTTCAACTCCAGACTTGTATTCATCTACTAATAAACGAAAGATGCACCCTAGCCAGCTATCTCGGAACGCGCCTAGAAGACTTCCGGGCTTGCTTGATACTTCTATGATTCAGCATCAACCAGATCTTAACCTACTTGATGAATGCATCGGTCAGTAATGAAGCGTTCACCGTGAATCACATGGACTAATGATTGATGTAGGTAACTTCAAGGGCTATCAGTCTTTCGTGCATCCGAGTGGCACCGATGAATTCCATATGTGGCGTGTCTACTCGAACGAGAGCTCTCTTACGGCCCATAGGAATTCAGAATTCGACAGAAAGGGCTACCCAAGGATGTTTGACCAATGGCCTCCGAGTGAGAGTTCGGGCACATGAGGCGTTAAAAGTTATCCTGAAGTTGTCGATGGTTGATAAAATTTTGGCTCAGTATAAACCGAGAGTTTCTCTCTGATGTGTCCTATCATAGCTGTGTTGTATTTGTAAAGCGAATATGAAGTTTCCAAGGTGGGAACAGCAACCTTGCCAAAGCCACCACCCCATCCCTCTCAATATCACCTTCCTGCCTTCTCCTCTTTCTTTCTCCTCTCCCTTCTCAATCCTCCCCGCACCCTTCCACGTAGCTCAAACCCTGCTCTTCCTCTCCAAAGCACCCCTCTCAACAACCCTACCTCTACCTTCCCGACACGAGCAACCCGTTAACGCTATTGCAAGCCTATGCAGACGACTGCGTATCCGAGCGGCAGAGCGGCATACACGGTCGGAACACCGTGTGCGTCTGCGAGCGTTGGCGGAGCGTCGAGGTATCGAGGACGAAAGGTGAGGTAATGAGAAAGACTGGAGGTAGCGAGGTGAGGTGAGGCAGCGCGGAGGCGGAGGCAGAGAGGCGAGTGAGTTGGCAGCTAGGTGTGCTAGCGGAGATCCCAACGTGGAGACACGCGGGGACACGCGGGGGATCGTAGGCGGCGGTCGGTGGCGGTGGCGCGGTTAGTGGAGGTTGTGAGTGCGCTCGTGAGGCCAGAGGCAGAGCTTGAAAGGTAAAGCTGTTGCACTAACGCGGACGCGATCGTGGATCAGCTTGGCGGGGAAGCAGCGTCCACGTGGAGGTGGCGGACCTGCTAAGTTAGAGAGCGGGCGGTGGTGGTCTGAGCGTTTTGTCTGAGAGCGACTGCGATTTGGGGGCAGGAACGTATGTAGGAGCATCATATGTACCTGTACGGACGTCCTTTCAATACAATGCTTTCTCTTTAGATTTCCAAAGTGAATCTGACATCATAGGAGATTGTCAAGATAATTTGAACGTCACAGGCATGCAAATCGCAAAGTCAGTTCAAATGTCTCGATTCCAGCCAGACCAACCCGTATCTACCCGGTCCCCACCCAATTCCCCCGACGCCTTCCCTTCGGTCATCTACAGTTCCCAAAGTGTACCCCCTGTGGCGTCAAAACCAGCTGAGCACGTGCACCCCTCTTCTCCTCTACCCTCGCACCTCCATATACTACTACGTCTTCGCCCTCGAGCGTCGAGCGCGGAAGAGTTGTGCATCCCGTGCTCCCTGATAGAAAAAAGCTCCGTACCCTGCATGAACTCGCTAGGATAGGCAAAAGAACAAGAAAACCTAATGATGACGCGTGTTCGTAAATAGTACACTTCATACCCATGTGTACAGAATGCCAGCCCGTGACAAAAAGAGGAAAAAGGGAAATCGCAGCCCTCGATCATCGACTCGGAAGCGGATCGATCCAAGGAAAAGGAGAATGCAAATGTTCGGCACAAGCTCTCTACTTGTAGCCGATTACCGTGGGCCGGTAGGCACCGGCCCACGGACTAGAAATTAAGTACTTGGGATGCCGGATGTGCGGTAGCCTCGTGGTGAAGCAAGCTGTCAGGTACCAGAAGAAGAAAGAAAAGGGTCCATGACCGCAAACCGGCGTAGTACGAAGGGAAAATGAGGTCTGAAGGGAGAGCCTTAACAAGTCATCCTCGCAGAAGTCGATCTTGCGATCCAAAAAGCGGAGGAGGAAAAATGAGCCCCTGTATGTTCGTGAAGACGTAACTTTTGTACAAAGATTCGGAACGCCACACGCCGCTGCTTCAACGGCGCCTACGGCACTCGAATCGAAAGAAAGGCGAGTGTCGGGTATCGAAATGTCGACATATCGGGATAATCGAAGGGACTGTGCTAGCCAGAAGACACCAAATGGGTATCGGGTATCAAGATAACGATGCAGCCACAAGCGATGACCAGATCGCGGCGTCAACTCGAGAAGAGGATGTCCTTAGCTGATCGAAGCGCAGCTTGTGTGGATCCCCCGGAACATCATTTATGACACGCTCCTGCCAACACTATATGGCATTCGCGCCGGGGTATCGACCTTGGTTGCCGAGTCCCATATTCGCCATTGTCGCGGACTGTGGCGGCACACCACCACGACCTCCCCCTCTTCCCCTTCCTCGACCCCGACCAAATTCTGCTCCCGGTATCGCGAAGTCAGGATTTGCCGCATTGGCTTCTAATATCACATCTTCTTGCCTCATCGGTCGTCGGGAACCGTATCCGCCATATGGTCCAGGCATGGGAGGGCCCGGTGGTGGTCTCCAATTAGGATTGACGCCGCGCTGCGAGACTGATGTGAAATGTGAAGCTTCTGAAGCAGCGGGTGATCTTGAACCATCTGGGATATCTTCAAAGGATGAGTTCGGCAACAGATTGGGATCGCTGGTGTTGAGAGACTGGTTAGAGGCGTTGAAGTTCGGATTTGAAGAGCTCGGATGAAGACCTCCGGGTATCAAAGACGCAGGTATCGGTCCGGGCGGAGGAGGGTTATTCATAGGCTCTGCAAATCTGGGATCCACGTCTTCATAGTACTCAGAGCTTCGCTCGTTATTCGGTGCGCCTACGGTCGATAACTGTGCGGGTAGCTCAACAGGAGAGTCTTGGATGGGCGACAGTCCGCGGCTGTTGCTGCTATTGGTCGGAAGCGTCTGGTCTGATGGATTCCATTGAGCGCGCGGAGGGATGTATTGTTGCTCTCTGTAAATATATGTTAGTGGTCGGGGTTGCGGTGGGAAATAAGATTCGAAGCTTACTCTGGTGCCGAGTATTGGCTGGTAGGGCTCGCAGGGCCAGAAGGCCGACGTTGCGGTGCTTGAGCCGGAAATCCACCACCCTGTTGAAGAGCCAACATCCCCTGGACATCGCCATCGCTTTCCCTCAGACCATAATTTGGATTGTTGATGGGAGGAGTACCGGTCCGTGAGTCCATCTCGATGGCTTGACCAATCGGCAGAGGCGGTTGTTGCATCGGGGCAGGCGGAGACACACCCCGAGCACCATAGGGCGATGGCTCACGGAGAGGCGGCATACCCTGGCCGTAGGAGTCATTGTTGTATCCGGGTGGAGGAGCACCCCGTCCCATCAGTCCAGGGCCTGGACCAGGAAGAGGGCGCATACCCCCTCTCCCGTTTCCATTCCAGCCCGCCGGCTGCGGGCCTCGCATAACCCCCCGTTGTGGTGGGCCGTATCCGCCTCTTGGTGGACCGTAGCCTCCCCGTGGTGGGTAGCCTCCTCTCCCACGTCCATAACCGCCTCCTCGACCCGGCGGTGGCCCCATTCGAGCTTGGTTTTGCATCATATAGGGATCGTTAGGCATGGGCGGTATCGGATTTCCGTATTGGTCAACCGGTTGTCGTCCTCGTCCAGAAGGACCCCGCGACGGCATTTGCGACCTATCCGGCCCATCAGTCCGTCCGCCGCTGCTGTTCGTCTTGAGGGAGGGGTTTCGTTGGTTGAGCGGAATCTGGTCGTCCTGCGTGTTGGTCTTTTGAAGCTCAAACGAAGCGAAACCAGCCTTGTCCCTGTCAGACATCATGGTATCTCCAGACATGGGAGGCGGTGATTCCGCCTTGGGTAGCATGCTGTCGGTCGCAGCCCCAGCGTTCCGACTCGCATAGTAGTTCTGGCCATTCATATCCGCATTCTCTGCAATCCGCCTTTTCCTCGCCTTGCGACTAACCAGAGTCCGCCTCATCGCGCAAGTAACCACCCCGCTTGCGACAATAAGAATGGTAGCTGCCAGAACAATCCATCCCCCCCAGGCCATGTGCGGAACGAAGAGCAATATGTCGACCAGAAAGGCCAGCAGTGACACCAGCAACGTCGGGAATGTGAAGATCAACAGCGCGAGGAGGTACCGCGGCGAGTGGGCGGGCGAGTGGAAGTGTGCAGCGACAGCGAGGGAGAAGCATATTAGCGTCATGAGCGCGGCAACGGGATGCACGATCAGGATCGAGGAGAGCGAATGCCGGGTCGCTGACGGCAGCGAGAACTCGGAGGAGGGCGCATTGACAAAGAGGCCATCTGCGCATCGTCAGTATACCGCGCGGTGCTACCGATCCGCTGCGAATCCTCCGCCCGATTGCACATACCAGTGTCATAGCCAATCATGGGCCCATCGCAACCGCCATTCTCGCAGTATCCGAAAACGCCAAAGTTCACCCCGCGGAAAGTAGCGAGCGGAATGCCGCGAATGATGGGCGTCGAGAGGGTGGAGAGCAGCAGCAGCACGAAGGCGGCGAAGAATAGGATGGATAGGGGTGTGGCCGGCCGCAGCATGGTGACGAAGAATAGAGCGAGTCGTGAGAAGATCCGGCCTCGTCTCCAGCCGGGTCTTCAAGACTCGCGAGAGATGTTGAGAGCGCACACGAGTGGGAGGGTGCGCTCGAGTGGGAATGCAAACAGGTCGTTGCGCTGGTGAGACAGGTCGCAAACGGAGGTTCTACGCGCGGTGGCCCCTACAGACGAGCGACGAGATGGGCGGATGGGGCGATGCCTGCACTGGCATTGGGACAGCGACCGGGCGCGCAGTATTGTGAGGTTGTCGACGAGCTGCACGCGGGGGCAGCGAGCGGTGGGCAATAGCGGCGGGCGCTGGCGGTGATGTTGAGAGGCGTGGAGACGGAGCAGGAACGCCGGGACGGGAACCACGCGGCGTCCAATCGAAGCCGTGGGAGGACCAGCCACGACGTTGACCGAAGACGGCTAGAGGACGCCAACTATTCCACTCCGCAGCGCACTATCAATCAATACAATCCTGCCGTTGGCCGCGTATCCCAGCGAGTGGCAGCCCAGTTCAACGCGGAGATGTTGCCAGTCTTCCTTCGTGCACGAGGCGTTTACCCACACGCACGCCCACGCCGCCCGTTACTCGCACTGCACAACCGTCTCAATTCCCGCGCTACACAGACTCAGCCCCAAATTTGGCCGACGTAAAATTCACCAAATTCCAGGTCGTCGGTCCCTCAGCGTCAGACACTTCGTATGTGACGAGTGCCTGTGTCAGATGCGGCCTAGTGCTTGAATTTGAGCCTTACCTCGCCTCCTGATTGGCCAATTGGGCTCCTCCCCAAACACAGGCGAGCATAGAGCCTCATCCGCTATCGTTCAGTTAGAGCCGCGACGTTTCGGCCTTGCGAAACGCCACTCAAAATAGTGGTCGGCGCCTTTTCTGCTACGGAAAAATCCCCTGTGGCCCACCTGATGTCAGACATCACTTGGCAGGGCCGTGGACTCATTTGGTTGAATCTCGATTTGATCTTCATTGATATGCAGTAACCTAGGCCTTAAGCATCTCCACGAGTGACCAACGCCTGTTTTGCTATCGAGCCGTGCTGCTGCACTGATCTCGCCCATATGAACCCCATATCATAACCATCTCCATACCAGCGTCACATTTAGTGGCCGGCCAGAGCATACGCCCGGCGGCGGTCGCGCTCCTCGGCGATGGTGAGCTTGACACCCTTGCCCTTGGGCAGGGAGATCCAGGGCTTCTCCTTGCCAATGACAAAGACGTTGGTCTCACGAGTGGTGAACTCGTTGTCGACAGCATCCTTGACGTGGACAATGTTGAAGCCTCCGTCGTGGCGCTCACGGTGAGTGATGACACCAACACGACCCTGTCTCTCGGTTAGCGCATGTCTCAGGCTGTAAGTTTCGAATAGACGTACCATGTTGCGACCACCAGTGATCATGACAATGACACCAGTATCAAATTTGATGAAGTCGGAAATCTTGCCAGTCGCGAGGTCAATCTTGACAGTGTCGTTGACCTTGACGGCAGGGTCAGGGTAGCGGATCCTGTATCCGTTCAGTGTATGTTCCATGACATCGCCAGAGCCTGGTCTGATGCCGGTGCGAGAGGTCTCCCTCAAGCACCTTGCCCAAACTGTGCCCAACGGCTGATAGACGGCAAACTCACGTTCGCGCATCGTGCGTAACACAGTAGGGAATTCCGCCCCTGCCAAGCTGGACGCGCTTGACCTTGCCCAGCTTGTATGCCGCCTCCTCGCCAGTTATCCGGTGCACCGTGTAGCGACCCTTAGTATCGAAGACAAGGCGGAAGTTCTCGCCAGTCTTGTCGATTGAGATGACGTCCATCAGACCGGCGGGGAAGGTGGAGTCGGTGCGGACCTTGCCGTCAACCTTGACGAGGCGCTGCATGAGGATGGAGTTGACCTCGCGAGCGTTGAGGGCATATTTTAAGCGGTTTCGCAGGAAGATGATCAAGGGCAGCGAGTCGCGGAGCTTGTGCGGACCGGGGGAGGCCTTCGGGGCATAGGCACCTGGAAAGTGTCAGCGATAACCCCTCCACTACAATCGTCGCGCGCCATTGCGGCATACCGGAGAGCTTGTCAAGGAGCCAGTGCGAGGGCGCGCTGAGGCGCTTCTGATGCTTCTTTCTATTGACGGTCAGCGAAATTCTTCGAACGCGCGATTCGCGGTGTCACTGCAAAGCCTTGCTACCGCAATCGCAACATAATGACGAGAAAAATAGAACACTTACGGTCCACGACCCATGATTGCTACTGTAAGGTTAGTGGGTTGAAGAGAGGTCCTTGGTCGATGCGATCTCGGTGGAGGAATTTGTGTGCGGGTTCAATCTGCTAGCGCCGTGAGCAGGCACCGGCTAAGCGATGTCTTGGCGCCCTAACCCTCAAGAGCAGCGCATCACAGTCGGACCATCATTCAAAGCACAAAATCAATTGTGTGAATAATCTGAATCTATTTGTTGGTATCTGTATATCCGTGAAAGAAGTTTTGACCCAATGCTGTTAATAGACTATGCAAAACCCTTGAGCACCGCCGCCTCTGCGTTCAATATCGAGGAGCCCGCTGCTCCGATGACGGCTGGAATCAATTAGCATATGCGAACATGATAGTTCACAATCGTTGGTGGGGGCTTACTGTTATGGCTGAGAGCAACGAATTTGATGTCGAATATGCCTGCCTCGTCTTCTCTGATGCGTCCCACGCTGACGGCATATCCCCTATCCGTCTCACGATCCAGTCTAGGCTGCGGCCGATCCGGCGCATCCATCACCGCAATAGCCCTCTCGGGTGCAGACGGGCATCCCAGTTTCTGTACATCAGACACGTATTCCCTCATCGCCTGCTTGACTTCTTCCGCGCTGGGTGGAGGACGGCGCTGGAACCGCAGCGAGACACAAGCCGTATGCCCATCCAGCACCGGCACGCGATTGCAAGCTGCCGAGACCCTCATCGGCTGATCAACGAAGCCTGTCACATCGTTGTTGACGCCTCCCAATATCTTCTGTGCTTCCGTCTCAAGTTTATCTTCCTCGCCCGAGATGAAGGGTACCACGTTGTCGATGATGTCCATGCTGCTGACTCCCGGGTATCCCGCACCAGATACGGCTTGCATAGTGACGACTGAGACCTGGTCCACGGGCCCAAACTTGGCTTGCAGAGCCGCGAATGGGATTACTATGCCAATGACCGCGCAATTCGAGTTGCAGACTAAGAAGCCTTTCTCCAAGCCATGGTGTTTCCTCTGATGTTTGATGACATCGAGATGTGGGAGGTTGACCGTAGGTACGACGAGTGGAACAAGGGGATCGCGGCGGTAGTTCTTCGCATTGGAGAAGACGGCGAGGTTGGACTTTAAGAAAGCCATTTCTATCGTGCGGTCAGCATGCGCTATTTCAGTAGTACGAGGTCCTTACCAACGTCTCCCGCAACATCGCTATCCAGACCTGAGAATATCAAGTCGCAATCTTGGAACTCCTGCGGGGTGCACTTCTTCACCTCCAAATCGCCAATTCTCTCGGTAAAGGGCAGGGCTTGCTTCCACTTGACCGCATCCTTGTATTTCTTGCCTGCCGATCGTTCTGAGGCACCGACAGCGTGGAGGACAAAGTGTGGGTGGAGCGCGAGTAAAAGGATGAAGCGCTGGCCGACCGAGCCCGTCGCACCGAGCACTCCTACACGCGAGTCAGCCCAGTTCAATTGAGACGCCAGTATACTTACCGCACTTCTTCTTGGGGAAGTCTCCCTTGCGCGATGTAAAATGTCCAGCATCCATGTTGTAGATTGCGATCGGGAAGCCTGAGTTGTGTACAGTTTTGTGACGCAGGTGGGGTCGCTGGCGGGGTGAGTCGAACAAAAAGTTCAGGCCGATCGCGCAGGGTCACTGGTCATGTCGCGGATATATCATCGAAACCACCCAAAGCCACATACGATTACGCCATTGGAAGCGAAAAGCTGTGCATTGCATGAGCAAATATGCCGGTCTATCAATGCCCCGCTGCACGATGCGATACCAAAAGCAGAGTCCACCCTATGCAAGATTTTGGAGTAGGAAGCCAAAAATCGCAGAATGCCTCCCAAGACGTATCAACAATAAACAGCCCTACGACGGCATGTCCATGATCTTTCCCGGGTTCATCAGCCAATGCGGGTCCAGCGCGCCTTTAATGTTCCTCATGACGTTGATGGTATCGATGCCCAACTCCTTTAGAAGCGAGTCTTTCTTACCCAGCCCGATGCCGTGTTCCCCAGTGCAGGTACCCTCCATCTCCAATGCGCGGTCCACCATGTCTTTGATGCATTTCTCGACTGCTGCCCGCTCCTTGGGATCTTTGCTGTTGTACATGATGCTCTCGTGGAAGTTGCCGTCGCCGATGTGACCAAGGATGCTGGCGAAGAGACCGAGGTCATCCATCTCCTTTTTGGAGATTTCTGCTGCCCTATTAGCACCATAGAAGACGTTCCAAGCCCCGTAATGTCTCACCTATGATGTCGGGAAGGCGGGAGAGTGGAACGGCGACATCGGTCGACCAGACTTCATGTCCTTCTTCACGAAGTGCAAGCATACTCCACAACGACTCCTTGCGAGCCGACCACAGCGTCTTCTGTTCTTCAGCATCCACCGCAAACTCAAAATCTCCACTTTTGTGCGATCTGGCGATGGCTTTTACAAGCTTTACGTTTTCCTGTACCTGTCATGCAGTTAGTTCCGTTCTAGGAAATCGCAGCCCCGGGGTCGAGCTCACCCCTGCCCTAGTGCCCGAAAACCTGCGCGGGTATTAGCATAGGACCCGGCATCGGGTTGATCTGCGATTGCTCACTTGAAAAACATAGTAGGCACCTCTTTCCACTTCTTAGCCGTGGAGCCAGCCTTGTTGATCACCGCCATCTGCACCTCGTCCATGATCTCCATGGCGGCTACCGGGATCCCTGCGCGCATCACCTTGGAGGCTGCAGCCGCCGCATCGCGAATCGTCGGGAATGTTACCACGGCTACGCTAGTGTCTTGTGGTATCACAGTCAACTTCAGAGTGATCTCAGTAACCAATCCGAGCGTTCCTTCCGAACCAATGAAAAGATTGGTGAGGTTGTACCCAGCAGACGATTTGCTACCTATGCATTAGTATTTCGCGATTGAGGAACAGCCTTGCTCATACCGAGGCCGGCGTCTCGTCTTGATGACGGTACCATCGGCGAGGACTACAGTGAGGTTGATGACCCAATCCTTCATCGTCCCATATCTGACCGCGTTTGTACCACTGCCCTGCATCAGTCCCCAACTTTAAAGGTTCTCGACACTCTACTCACCTGCAACTGGTTCCAACCATGCCGCCGATTCTAGCCTATTGCATGTGTGAGCATGTGCTCGAATTTTTTTATTTGTTGGTTGGCGAAATCCAAGTTTCAACACGTACCGATGGGCCGGGGTCGACAGGAAAGAAGAGACCAGATTCTTTGATTTGCTCGTTGAGACTCATCCAGGGTACCGAAGGCTGCACGACAACGTCCATACTGGCAGCTCCACGTCAGTCCACATATGTAGGCGCTCTGTGATTGTGGCTCTCGCTTACTCGTCGGCGTGCAAAGCTACAATCTTGTCCATGTGCGTAAAATCGATGCTCATGCCTCCGTAAGGTGCCGAAAAATTGGCTTCCAGACTCGAGCCTCCAGAGTACGGGACTTGCCACATGTCAGCGCCAGATATCCAAAAGAAAGACGGGTAATTTCGTACTCATTGGTACCTTGTATTTATAGCATACTTTGGCAATCTGTGAGACCTCTTGCGTAGACTTGGGATACGCCACCGCCACCGGAAGTTGGTCAATATTGATAGAAGACCATTCCGAGTATCCGTGCAGCTGCAGGTCTTCGTCGTCGGTGCTAATGGCATCGTCTCCGAGAGCAAATCGCAGTTCCGAGATTGCCTGAACGTGGAGTCAGCCAAAATCATACTGACTTCGACTATTCGAGACTTGCATTTTCCAGCTCCGTTTTTCCTGCATAGCGGGGCTTGTTCGACCGATGCCACAGGAGTTGGAACCGATGGCTCTGATCGTTGACTCCGGCGACAAAGGCCGCCGACCCGGTTAGAGCTGTGAAGGCAAGCACTCTGGTCGAGCTCCAGAAGGGCTGCGGAAGAGTCTTGTGTCGAAAAGCTTCCTCGGCTCGGCTTGTCTGCGTTCGGGCACCCCGCTTCAGGAATGGCGAGGCGAGCTCTCTAAGCCGCGCTGCCGGACGGCGAAACATAGCGAACTGTCGCGTTCGGGTCGGACAGGAGGCGTGTCTAGGTCTGGGGCCCGTGGGATATACAAATTGGTGGAATTAGTTGCAGCTACGATCAGAGGCCATCAGTCCAGAGAAGGACGAGACGGTGAAATAGCACAGAAGCAGGCCGGCCCGCTACACATTTTGTATTATAAGTAGCTAGATAGCACTACTAGAGCGGGGAGCGGGCGAGCTATTTGTGCTAGACGCAGTTGGCGCGATCCTGCTCCAGGGCGTCGCTTGCTCTATTACAGCAGGCCAACGCACAGGTATTAACGCTCACACTGCTCGTCAGAGCATCACCTGCTGGACCAGTAGCAGAGCAGCAGGCTGACGTGCGTGGAATTTGGAGGCCAATTTTTTCGGCTCACGCAACGATTTACAAGGGGACTGCTGCATGATCAGCTGCAGGGGCGCTTGAAGAAGCAAAAGCAATTGCGGGGAAGGCGTGACAAGAGGCAAGCAGCATGGGCTTTGTTCGGAAGATGAAGCCATGGCGCACCGTGGCGATGTATGTATGACATGCCTGGCTGTCGCGTGATGCCCTTGAAAAGGCGTCTCGTCGAGTGCGATGACCACGAGCGAGCGACGCCGGAGCAGTGGACACTGGGACAGTACCTTTTCTGCGAGGTGCACGATATTTCCTTTTTCGGCCGGGATCTGAGCGAGAGGCGCCCATGCCAGGGACGGCGGAGGGCGGCCTGACTTGACGACGCGGCAGCCGTTGCCCATGGCTTGAGGCTCTCGCCAGAGCACAGGACGCCCATATCCGCCGCCCCAGCGAGCGGTGAGCATTGGATGGGGGGCGTGGCGACGGCAATTGGACAGCCGTGGTACACATTACCCTCAGAAAACAAGAAGCACCCTGCTCGTGCATCGCCGTGCTAGATGCTGGGCCCTGGCGGTGGGTGGGGGGCACAGCGTCGTTGCCGTGCTGCATCTCTCCCACTCGCGCCGCAAGCCCCTCGCAGCAGCTGCATAGTCCTGACGTAGCGAAGTAATGCGGACTGCCAGCAACGCTCCACCCCAGCAACGGGCAACGGCTGTCAATTTGGCGATACTGTGTAACATGAGGTGATGTGGTGTCGTCCAAAGCTCTCGCATGCCGCACTGCGGAATTATCGAGCGGCGGCGGTGGGCACCTGCCAAAAGCAATTAAGGTTCGGGCGGGCCAATCAGGGCGCCGCCAAACGAGGCATTGGGGGTGCTCAGAGGCAAACTCCGCCGCTTCCTCTGGGCACGGCGGCAGTCGGTGAGGAGAGATGGGAATCTGACCGAAGCCTGGCGCGACACGTGTGGATGTTGTGTGTGGTGAACCCATTCTGGCGTCGCGTCCCAAAGCGGTAGGGGCGTCACCCCGGTTACAGCTCGCTTGGAAAACAAACGTTCATGCGGAGGATTACAGCACCACCTGCACCCGCACCCGCGCAAACGTCGCGCATCCCATCGCTACACCATGGCAGACGTTGGCGCGGAGCTGTCGTGCGAGCTGGGGAGAATCATCGCGTCCCCGTACCCGCCCTCGCTGGCCGTCAGTATCCCCTCGCAACTGCCCCGGCCCTAAGTTCTCTCGCGCCCATGGCCGGATACACTCCAGGGTTGCACCGCGGAAGCACATGACGAGCTGCGTATGCAGGAAATCAATTGCTGACATGAACGCACTACAGAAACTGGCCGATATATGCGCAAGCGCAGAACCCCTCACCATTCGGCAATGCATTTACCATTGTCCGCCCTGTGCCATCACGAGACTGGCATCCATTGTGTCTGCCGCGCTTCCCCTCTGGCAGCACACTGTGGTTGTCCTGGCCTCTTTGTGTACGCATCCCCGTCGCCATCCGAAGTCGGCCATATGTGGCTAATCAGACTGTGACAGCTCACTCTCCAGAATTCACGCACGCGCTGCTGCTTCACAACCCCGGACTTCTCGATGCCTTGCTTACCAAGGCAAACTCAAGCGAGCAGGCTTTTGAAGAGGTAAGTTCCGTCATATCGGTGAAGAGCCGCGTCCGCAGTGCCGCCATGCGGAGTGACGTATCATTCTTATTTGCTTCTGTAGGGCTGACGTGGACATAGTATGCTCAGCTGGGTGTGACACTCCTCTCACGCCCGTTGCCCGAATCGGTGTCGCTGCCTGCAAGCGCTCAGTCCTTCTTCCTCAGGGTTTTCGAGCGCGCAACGCGCAATCCTCATGTCGGGACTCTCAACCCTGTCTACTGCATGGTCAATGGAACGTGCAGGGGACTTCTTTCCATCTTGCCTTCTGAGTCGAGACAGGTCTTCGACGCAAAGCTGAAGCACATCCTCTCATCCAGCAGTACCGGGCAGAATTCTATGCTTATGTTATGGTGCTTCGGCATCACCATTCTTGCCGAGCATCCAGAGGCGATGGAGGCATCCCCCGCCTTAAAATGGGAAACAGTATCTGGAAGGAAGCTCTTCGGTTCGGAGGTCAACAAGACGATCAACCTCGCCTATTTGAATGTTATATGGGCAGCAAAAGGTGATGTGGGCGTCTCAGATACGGAGGCCTTGGAAGGTATCAGGATTGCTACCCAAACATTGCGATTTATCGATCAGCGGCTGCGCGAAAGATGGCCGACATCAGGAGACTTTGCAAGGAACATGTTCACCAAGTTACCTTCGAAAATACTTCGGAGAGGCATCAATCCTGCCGTACAGCTCGAAGCCCTTTCATTCTACGCCATGATTGCAGGAAAGGACAACTTGCCTGCTGATTTGGTGAGAGAATTTGAGACTGCTTTACCGAAGGTCCTTAGTCTGATGGACTCGGAATCTCTTGAAGAGAGTCTCTCAACGTCACTACCCCTGTTCGCGGTATGTCGCCTCTCCCAGCCGGTCGAATACGCGCTAAAGCAAAACAGCCACAGATGCAAGAGCATTCCATTCGCGGGCTCCTGTCAACAGTCCTAGAGGCGAGCGTCATGCCCTACTCGACCCACGAGCTGTCAAACATGAAGGTCTTGGTCGACAAGCTTGCCGCAATGGTTCCCAATTGCCCCCAATTACGTTCATACGTCCTAGCCTCCCTGTCGTCGAATGATATGCAGGGCGCCATTCAGAGTTTTCTTCAGGTGGATTTAGAGAGCGTAGAGCACGGCGGCGCACAATATTGTCGAACCTATGCCGCGGTGGTGCGTCGCGATCTAGTCTCGGGGACCATATCATTGTACCTCACGTCTGCGCTGAGCTCCGGGTCGCCTACGCCTGCATTTCCGGAGGTACTTGGGGTCGCCTTGATACATAAGCAACAGCAGCTTCCGTTCATTGCAGGCAAGTGTAGTCACCCCGCTTCTTCCGGCATCTTATCACCGGTGTCTCTTTTCCAACAGAAATGCACGCCGTTATCCGGTGTTCATCTTCAGGACTGGCGAGAACGCCTTACGGCCGAGCTGGAGAACCAAGGCTTTTACCAACGGGATTCAGTTATCCGCTCCGTTGCTCAAATCTGCCACGATCTCGAGAGCCGGTGCCAGACCGTGGAAGAGCCGCTCCGACTTGAGAAGGAGAAATCGAACCGGTTGAAAGAAGAAGTCTCCGAGTTGCGGCAGAAGCTAGCGTCGATTGAACTCAAACGATGGGAAGATGGCGAGCACATCACTGCACTTGACTCGGAGAATGAGCGATTGGAGAAGGAGAAAGACCAGATTTCCGATCAACTTGAGCGACTTCGGCAAGATTTCAAGGACGCCAATGTCAAGGCAGGGGAGACACTGCGCGAAGCTAAAGACCTGCACAACACAACAAAAGTGCAGCTCCGCTCGATCATTCTTGGGCGTGAGGATGATATTCGAGCTCGCGAACAAGATATCGGAGAGCTTCATTCAATCGTGGCAACTCGCGACGAGGAGATCGACACACTTCGGTCAACTGTTCGCGCCCGTGAGGACGACATCCGTGCTTACGAACAGGACATTGGGGAGCTACGCAAGAGCAAAGGCACTCTTTCAGATATGCTTGATGAGTCGAGGGAGGAGTCAAGAGCCCTCGTTGATAAACACAATCGCCTTCATGCACAATTGGATGACAAGTGTCATTTATTAGAGCTCGAACGTGAAACAACCTCTGCGCAAGCAGGCGAAATCAGCGAGCTGAAAACTGAAAGTGCTAAACTCGCAAATCAGTTACAAATTACGGAATCGGAGTTGACATCTGTGACTGGGCAATTAGACGACCTTCAAAGACGCCACCATGAGCTCGCTCAATCTTCAACCGAAGCGTTGGAAAACCTTGAGAGACAATTTGAGAACGAAATAGATGCTGCTGAATCCAAAGCTGCGGCAGAGCACAGCCGTTTGAATAGCAGCTTACAAGATGCGCTCCGGAATGGGAGGGAAGCGGGCGAGGCGTACGAGGCTTTGCAACGGGAATTGGAGGAGCTTCAGACTACCGTTCCCCACCTCGAGGCCAAGATCCATGAGCTCACCGACTCATGCTTGGAACAAGAGGAAGAACTTGGGGAACTACGAGCCTGGAAGAATCGCGTAATGGCGTCCATGGGCCTTCCACCTGAGCCAGTGCATACACGCGCTGTGTCGTGGTCTATCAATAACACTAATGATCCTCGTACTCCACGCCAGCACCGACGGCGAAAATCAGCGCTCCAGACCCAGGAGATCAGCCGAAAAGCTCCTGCGGCAACGCAAGTCGTCAGCAGCACTGCGATGGAGAATGTTGCGAACGCGTCCTTCACGTCGTCTGACTCCCATCCCTCACAAAGCGGCTCAACTCCAAAGCGACCCAAGCCACCCCCATCTTTCAAGGCACCTTCTATGCATACTCCATACAGCAACAAGCCTCTCCTTGTATCAAAGTCAGTGTCGAAGAAGCTGTCACCCGCCAAACGCTCAGCCTTGCGACCCATCTCGCCGAACCACCGACACACGACTGTGGGTTTCGCCATTCCAGAGAATGAGGTGGAGCTAGAGCATTCACAGAACCTCTCTTTGAGTAAAAGGCGAGGTAGCTTGCAGAATGCTGAGCAAGCCGGTTTTGATATGGAAGAGTTCGTCGCGGGCTCGCCGTTTACGCCGGGGGCTTTCATGTCTGGGACAGGACGGCTCCCAGAGGATGATGGGTCAACTACAGAGCTATGAAATTATATGAGCATCCGGTTTCCTAGCTAGGGGCTTGATGGATCTAGGCATTATGTACGTGAGAGCGGCACGATTGTTTACGACGCAGGAGGTTACATGGGTCTTGGATAAGGTGACGACGGTTCAATTTCATAATGTCTATTCCGAATTCAAACGTCTTCTTCATCGCTCTTTGCTCTTTAGTCGGGTATTGCTTTTTTTCCGGTCACAATCAATATTGGCCAGTTGAGTCAGCACGAATACACGATGCATACAACGACCTGTAGAATCGCCAGGCACGATGTCGTTTCTATGCTTATAATCTCATGTTGTTATTCTAAATTCTTATGCATCTTCAACTGTTGTTGCTGCTCTACTTCCGACCCGGCTTTCTGTCATGCAACTACCCGAGACTATCTGACCCAGAGTGGAAGGCACCTCTTACATACCCCAGACTACCCCCCTCTCTTTCCGTCCCTGTCTGTGTACCCAATCATCTCTCACTTGCCAGCTTCCTTCCCCCAGCCTTCATCTACCTTTTTCGTGCTACGACGTAACGCCTACGGCCTGTAGCAGGACTTACTTCTCGTGCAATTACTTTGTACGCCACTCTCATCAATTAGACCTAGCCCTCAAAAGCGTTGGCAGCGTCTTCGTTCGGCCCATTGGCACGCTCTCTCCTCTCTATTTTCGGGCGAGGGCGCGTTTGTTTGCTCCCACCCTGGCACATCACAAACGCCAGCCCGCTCAAGTCCCTCCAATCGCACACCCGCGTCAACCATATCCCATCTTCGCCGATTCACCGCAGGTAAAGCAGTAAAGGCCGGAGTGACTCCTGTCGCCCTCGGAAAAGGGTCTGCTGTAGCAATTTCCCAAATCCGCAGTCACGCTCGATTGCAGCGCCACCGCAGTCGCTTCACTCGCGGTTGCCCAGACCCTGACTAGGGCAGATGCGACAACAACAAACAGAAGCATGGATCGTGCAGTCCTTCAGTCTGCCGGGTGGGATTTCTACGACTCCTCGTCTTCCAACATCAACCATCACCTTGCCGAGTCGCGACAGCGTGGCAATCCTTTCGACGGTGAAGAGTCTGATTTGAGCTTTGATGCGAGCCGCATCAGTATGAGACACGGCAACAACCACGGCTACCGCAGTGGCCATCGTGGTCGCGGCGGTCGAGGTGGGTACAACGACAACAGGAACACCTCCGCAGGTGGCGCCTACATAGGCAATCAAGAATCTCCTATGCCCAACCCGTCAAATGGCTCGCCAGAAAAGTACTCCATCTCAACGAATGACACTTTCGGCCGTCGCTCAAACGGTTCATCCAGCAGTTCAGACTCTCAGCACACCCACCCCATTGTAACGCCTTTTTCCCAGAGTCATGCCTCGTCCCCGAATGCTCTGCCATCAGGCCGCTCCGGCTCAACTCAGTTGCCGCCGCGACCCGCTTCATTTGAACGAGGAGGTAGCCGCCAGCTCTCCCATGGCCAGTACTCGAACAACCGCGCCATGCGCCCCACTATTCGCGGCGCAGGGAAAGACTGGGCCAATGACCAAGAAAGCAAGGTAAGGGTCACGGCCATTCCAAAGGGTTACTGGACCAAAGACGTCTACGAAGCGCTCGGCACATTCGGCACTATAGTGAGGATTGAAATGGACCCTGGAAGAGCAGCTGCTTGGGTAACTTTCCAGTACGTTTCCCCACTTCGCCATGAGACCAAATGCTGATCGTGTGATTTCAGGCCCCCACCGAATGGAGCCATCTACAACCAAACGATTGTGATGGGATCGGTCAGAGTCAGAATTGAGCTGTCTCACATTCGCCTCTACCCCGTTCTCAGCCCAGTCAATCCGACGAAGAAGTACCACGAGTTCAACGTCCTATACGCCAACTCCATCGACTTCGGTGTCACGGTCGCCGACAAGGCAGTGAGTGTCATGCAGACTCTGCATGCGTGCAACGACGTTCGCGTGACCTTGAGCTTGAGAGACCGCAAAGAACTCGATTTCCAATTCCCTTGTATGATTGACGGCGACTCGCGAAAGCTCCGCTTCCGACTCCCGCTTTCTCTCGTGGGTGTCATCTACCAGGTCAACGACAAGGAGACGGGGCAGTGTACCCTTATCATTCCCTACGAAACACCGCCCCAGTTCTTCATGCAGATCAAGGCAAATTCCATCAGCAAGACCTGCAACCCTAATGAACGAACCTGGATTGATTGGTATACTTGGTATAGACAGACAGACATTGTCCATAGGGCGACCAGGAGTCGCCTCGAGACCATTCCTGTGATGACACACACGGATGGAGCCATCATCGATATAGGTGAGCTCTATACATTATCTTCTCTGGAATTAGCATGCTGACACTGTGTAGGACGGTGGACAACATACCGGGTCTCTTTCGATCCCTCAACGCTAGAAAGCGCCAAATACGAAGAGTTCAGCAATGCTCTCGCTGATCACGGCGTGATTCTTAAGGGCCTCGAGGACTTCCACTTCACTAAAGGAACCGAATCACCTGTCTGGTCCCTGCTCGAAGAAGAGATTTCCGGTACCCACCCGCACCTCACCACTCAGGAGTCTGCATGCGATGAGCTCGCGCCTGGCCAAGTCCACCTCCAGTTTCCGGTGCGCTACCAGCTCGAAGCTTGCTTGTCGAATGGCTACTTGAAAGAAGGCACTATCACCCGAGAGTTTCTTGAGCGGCTTGCATCAATGGATACTGACCAGGCTGTACATATGTTGGAGAAGGTCACTGATAGCCAGCACACATACCTCGATCCAATGGAGATCTTTTCTGTAACCCTCAAGGCCCACTTAACAAGGAAGATTCCAAGCCATTGTGTTCGCTTACGGGCCGTAAATATTACACCCACAATGATTCACGTCAGTACTCCTATCGTGGAAACATCCAATCGAATCATTCGAAAGTACGCTACAGATGCCGATCGCTTCATTCGTGTGAAGTTCTCAGACGAAAAGACTGAAGGCCCAATTTACAGTCAACATGATGACAGATCAGAGGCATTGTTCGACAGAGTCAGACGCGCGATGACCAACGGTATCGTAGTTGCAGGTCGTTACTACGAATTTCTGGCATTTGGGAACTCCCAGTTCAGGGAGCATGGTGCATACTTCTACGCGCCAACGGACTCGAAGTCGGCAGATGGCATTCGCGCGTCTATGGGACAATTCGATCACATCAAAACGGCTGCCAAGTTTGGTGCTCGGCTTGGGCAATGTTTCTCAACTACACGAGCGATCAAGAGCATCAATGTCAAAATCGAAATGATCCCGGATGTAGAACGCAATGGTTTCACATTCACGGATGGCGTTGGATGTATTTCGCCCTTGTTAGCGAAGATGACTGCGGACGAAATGGGTCTCCCGAATGCTTTTGAGAACCCACCATCCCTTTTCCAATTCCGCTTAGGAGGCTGTAAGGGTGTCCTCGCACTCGATCTCAAGATTCCCGGAAGCGTTGTTCATATACGCCCTAGTCAGTACAAGTTCGAAGCTCAAAACGTCGGTCTGGAAATCATCCGAGCGTCGGCACTGGCAGTCGCATGCTTCAACCGGCAGCTGATCATCATCCTCTCGACGCTTGGAGTCCCGGACTCCAACTTCATTCGAAAGCAGCAAGAGATGGTCAACTACTTTGAGCGGGCGACCATAGATGAGGCTGTCGCCCTTGAAAAACTCCAGCGGAACGTCGATTTGAATCAGACAACATTGAAAATGGCGGACATGATTCTGGATGGGTTCATGGAGCACAAAGATCCGTTTATGATGTCGCTCCTCCAGCTGTGGCGTGCGTACAACATCAAATACCTTAAAGAGAAGGCCAGGATCGTTATCGAACAGGGTGCATTCGTCCTTGGATGCGTCGATGAGACTGCTACGCTTCGTGGGCACTTCAACGACCCCCAATCCCGAGAGGACGCTACGAGAGAGGAAAAGCTTGCAACCTTACCCGAAATCTTTCTACGGATCTCCGATCACACCAAAAAGGGCCACTACAAGACTATCGAGAAGATCTGTGTTCTAGCCCGCAACCCGTCTCTCCATGCTGGCGACGTTCGCGTCGTGCGAGCAGTAGATGTGCCCGCTCTACACCACCTGAAGAACGTGGTGGTTCTTCCTCAGACCGGAGATCGCGATATCGCCAATATGTGCTCTGGTGGCGACCTCGATGGGGACGATTATATAATCCTGTGGGACAGTGACTTCTTACCAGAGATCATCAATGAGCCCCCCATGGATTTCGCGTCGGACAAGCCTGTGGAGTCGGAGGATCCAATTACCGTCAAGGACATTACGAACTTCTTCGTGACGTACATGAAGAATGATTCTCTCCGGCAGATTGCTACCGCGCATCTCGCCCAAGCGGACTTCAACGAAGAAGGGAGTCGAGCCGAAATTTGTGAGTGTTGATTTAGGCGCGTGATTGGAGTCTAAAGCTAACTGTGACAAAGGCCTTGAGCTAGCCCGCCTTCATTCGCAGGCAGTGGACTATCCTAAGAGCGGGATCCCGGCTAGAATGGATCGCGAGCTTAGACCGCGCAAATGGCCTCATTTCCAGGAGAACAGGAACCGGCCCTCCCACAAGATATACGAGTCGAAGAAAATCCTGGGCATGCTCTATGATCAGGTCGAGCTCGTGGACTTCAGGCCCCAGTACGAGAACGCCTTCGACAGCCGGATTTTGAATGCCTTCCAGTTGGATGAAGCCATGATTGAGGCAGCCAAGGACATCAAGTCATCCTACGATTCGGCTTTGAAGCGACTGATGGCTAAGCACGCGATCCGGACTGAGTTTGAGGCGTGGTCCGTCTTCGTGCTCTATCACAATCTGGAAGCGCGCGACTATACATTCGCGGAAGAGTTTGGCAGAACCATTGACGTCCTCAAGGCACAATTTGTCGAGGATTGCTGCACCGCTGCCGGGGCTACTGGCAGGAGTGACTTTTTGCATTTGGCGCCCTTCGTTGCTGCGATGTACACGGTCACTGCTCGGGAGATGGAAGAAGCTTTGAAACATTGCCGCGAGACCAAGATCATTGCTGGAGAAGTCGTCCCTGCCCGGAAGATGGACCCAGAGCATATGCCACTCATGTCCTTCCCTTGGCTCTTCCATAGGGAGCTCGGCAAGATTGCTACCAACAGCAATTTTGACCATCAATCAGCAACGGTGCAGCAAGGACTGGCTCAAAAACACGCTAAGAAGCATGTCGACGTTGGTCTCACCCCCGAGCCCGGCCTAGGTAAGATAGAGACTACGCAAGGTACTACGCAGTATGGAGAGCTCTTGAAGCTGGATTTCAGCAACTCACTGGGAAACAACACCCTCAACACCCCATCCACTACGAAAACACCCCTCACCGAAGAGTCCGACCCTCGCGAGCGCTTAGCGGCGGCATCTGCTCCCTCTCCTCCTTTCTCGATCTACGTTGGCGAAGGTGAAGAATCCACCATCGCGAAGGGGCCGCCGCCCGCAGTAGTCACTGCTTCAAAGTCTGTCGGGCTAGACGAGGCTACTACAGAAGATACTTTGAAGCGAGATGCTAAGCAGGCGGCGGCCTCGAGTCAAATCGGCGGCGATAGCGGTATCGCAAGCACGAGACGTCGATCAGGTCCGAATAGCAGTGGCAGCGACGATACCGATGACAGGAAGACTGATTTTGTGGAATACGACGGAATGAAAGTTGACATTAATCTTAAGAAAGGTTCAGCGCTGGACAAGCTCGCGCGGTTTGCGTAGGCGGCTCGAACGATCTCAGAAAACAGTCGTGCACTTTTGCGCTTGCGATGAACTGGGGTTATCAAAGAGGCCGTGCTCCCTGATGCGTTCCTACGGAGTCGACGGCGCTATCTCCAGGTTTCGAATCGGAAGCGGTAGGACAGTGTAGAGCGGGCTAGGAGTTGGCCTCTCCATCACGGAACTCAACATTTTGAACGAGCATGTCTCAAGCCTTCTAATCCGGTAGTCTGATCTGCGGGCTATAGGGTCGCGATGGACGAGGGTAGGTAACGCGACGGGTCATCGGCGGGACATGGCTTGAAGGCAGAAAAACTTTTATAAAAACACAAAAACATCCAGAAAATAGAAAACACAAGTAGAGAAACAATCTCCCGACAGAATGTGATGATTCTGTGACGCGACTTGTCCTATCGATTACAAATCTCGAGCTAATCCGAATCTACCCGCGCTCCATCGCTCGCAACCCGCCAAAACCTCCACCATGCCACCTTCCTCCCGCATACCACCTCTCCTCCAGCCCTACGTCGGCCTTCCAAAAGACAAGTCGATACTACTGCTCACGAGCACGCTCGGTGCTAGCGCGAATTGGCTCGTGATACGGTTCTTGTGCGATGCGTTGAATACTACACACAATGGCGGGGAAGGCGGCGGAGAAGGAGCCAATGTGGTTCTTGTGAGCTGCATGAGGGAACACGAGTTCTGGAAACAGGAAGCTAGGAAGGGAGGCGGGCTGGATCTAGAGAAATGCAGGCGAGAGGGGACATTTGCCTTTGTCGATGCGCTGTCAGCACTCTTCCTAGATGCGCCGCCACAGGGTGTTGGGGTGGGTATGGGTACACAGGCTGCGAGGGCGCCCCAGACGTTGCCTTTGAGGGGTGCGCCGCCAGGTAGGACGGTGCTTGTGAGAGAGCCGCCAGCAGCGGCAGCGAGACAAGGCGCGCAAACAGATCCGGCTGGGAACAAGACGGCATCTGCAAGCAGCTCGACGCCCGCGGGCCTATATACGCTTCAATCCGCCGATGTCGCCCACCTCAAAGCCACCGTCCTCACGGCGCTCTCCCACGTATGCACGAACGGTCGCAAAACCCTCCTTGTCCTGGACAATCCCGATGTCCTCATCGCGACTTCTGCCACACCCACCAGAACTCTTACCAGCCTTATGTCGCTGCTCCTCACACTTCACACGCAAATACCCCACATTCTGGTCCACACGCAATCCGACGATCCGCTCCTCACACTCTCCTCGCCGCAGCAGCCAATCGAACACGCACAGCACAACTTTCTGGTCAAGCTAGCGCATATGAGTCGAAGGATACTGAGTGTGAGGGTATTGGATACGGGGGTCGCGAGGGACGTTAGCGGCGTGTTGAGGATTACAGAGAATACTTCTAGCGTCGGAGGGACGGGGCTCATTCCAAAGGACGAAGAAGAAAGGGAGACGGACAAGGGCGGGACGGAGGTGCTGTATAGAATTGGTGGGGATGGGGGTGTGAAAGTTTTCGAGAGGGGTGCAGGAGAGTCGTGATAGAGATTTGGATCAAGACAACATGAAAGACCGAGGGTGCGGTTCGTGGCCGCTTGAGCATTCAGCAGCGATCAGACACCCTCAGACTGCGGTCATGCATATATTTGAAGAGATGCCATAGTTTGAGATGAGCAATGGAGAAAACGGATTCAGAACGAAGGTACCGCGGCATCAGAATACCTATTCGAGGGGACACCGTCCATCCCGGAGAGTGGAGACCCGCTGAGGCGCGTAGCTTCCCAAGCCGTCTGATTGGTCAGTCGTGAGACCTGCCCCCGCCAACTCGGCAAACCTACCTTTCCGGACACCAGCCCAACATCCGTCTCTCAACCTCCGCCATGTAGCCACAGTGGAGTACTTGGTCTGCCGCAGAAGTCTGTCGCGATATTGATGTAGCGAAGGCGCGTCTTGTGGGACGAGCATGGCATAAGTATAAAGCCGTCCCACGTTCTCTTTCTCTTTCTCGTTCTATTTCTATAATTCACTCGACTTCCACATCTTTCTTTTGCACTTGCTAAATCCTATATCCCTTGCACTACTTGATTACATTGGTGGGGTAATGTCTTTCGATACAGAAGTCCTAATCATCGGGGCCGGTATGTCCGGCCTCGGCCTCGCCGTCCAACTCATCCGTCAATTTGGCGTCCGCAACTTCGAGCTCATCGAGAAGAGCGAGGACGTGGGGGGTACATGGCTCGCAAACACGTACCCAGGATGCGGATGCGATGTACGTCTCCCCATCCCTATTCTAAACCCAAAAATTCCTAACCGAGATTAGGTCGCATCCCACTTCTACTCCTACTCCTTCGCCCTCAACCCCAACTGGACCCGCAAATACTCCATGCAGCCAGAAATCCAAGCCTACTTCCGCTCGGTTGCCGAGCAGTATCGTATTGTTGAGAACATTTGGTTCCATTCTATCGTTGAGAAGGCGGAGTGGGATGATGTACGGAAGGTTTGGATGGTGACGGTGCTTGATGTTAAGAGTAAAAGTAGGAGTGTGAGGAGGGCGAAGGTGTTGGTAAGCGCGGTTGGAGCGCTGAGTGTGCCGAAGAAATGTGATGTTGAGGGGAGGGACCAGTTTAAGGGGAGGATGTTTCATTCTGCGGAGTGGGATCATGGGTTTGAGTGGAAGGGGAAGGATGTGATTGTTCTTGGTGTGTAATTTCTTCGGCGTCATTGCGCCTTGAAGGGTACCTAGCTGACATGACTGCAGGAAACGGATGCTCGGCGACTCAATTTCTCCCCATCATGGCAAACGGACCCGGTGCCGTGAAGAAGATCACGCAGTTTAGCCGCCAAGCCCAATACCTCTCCGAGCGCGAGAATCCGTATTACTCTCCTGCCTTCAAAGCCGCCATGCGCTACGTTCCCTTGGCTATGCGTCTATATCGCGCTACGCTTTACTGGCAAATGGAACGAGACTACTCCGGGTTCGATATCGAGGGTGGCAAACAAATCCGTGAAGAATTGAAGAGGGAGAATGAGGCATATGTGAAGCGCGTGGCGCCGATGAAATACTGGGATGCGCTGATCCCGAAGACGGAAATTGGGTGTAAGAGAAAGGTCCTTGATACGGACTATCTGGCAAGTCTGCACAAAGAGAATGTAGAGCTTGTGCCTGATGATCCAATCGAGACGATTACGGAGAAGGGTGTGAGGACGAGGTCTGGGCGCGAGGTTGACGCTGATGCTATTGTGTTGGCGATTGGATTCGCGACGCAGCAGATGTTGTTTCCAATGGAGATTGTGGGATGTGGTGGAATCAGTCTTAACAAATACGTAAGATACCTCCTATCTTCACTTCGAGCCATGCTAATTGTAGCTTGGAACAGTGGGACACGGAGACTCAGTCAGTCGCGCAGGCTTACTTTGGAACATGTGTCCCCTCCTTCCCCAATTTCTTCATCATGATGGGCCCAAACACCGTAACCGGCCATCTATCAGTCATCTACACGGTCGAGTGTCAAATCAACTTCACGCTCCGCCTCCTCGCCCCAGTCCTCCGCTCTCTAGCCTCCTACCGCTCGCATCTCCTCCCTTCTCTTACCCCGCCATTCCTCCGACCAGCTCCAACAACTGTCGAAGTCCGATACGACGCCGCAGTCAGAGACACCGAATGGACTCAACGTGAAGCCAAGAAACTCGTCTGGAGTTCTGGATGCATCAACTGGGCGATTGATGAGAAGAGCGGAATGAATAACATGATGTACCCCGATTGGCAGTACTGGTACTGGCTTCGAAGCATCTTTTGGAAGAGACGTGACTTTGAGTATAGGGATGAGAGGACTGGGGAAGAGGTCAGGGGGTCGGTGGCGGGGAAATTGGCGGTGCTGATTGCGACTGGGGCGCTGGTTGGTGGTATGTTAATGGGACGGGATTGGGCGGTGGATGAGTTACCGAGACGGTTGAGGGATTTTGATCCGAAGATTCTCATCAGGTCCATCTCCAGTGGACGGGTGTGATGTAGAGGGAAGGGAGGAGGTGCGGTGAGTACGGCGGTGGGGCCGGTGACACACCAAACCACTACCTTGCATATACTCCAGCGTATCTAATCTCAGAACCTCATCAAATCACTGCTAACATACTTGGCGGTGCAGTCGGCCTGTTAATCTGCACTTGCTGCCTGGTGCGAGTAACCACAGTGCAGTTGGCAGTCACGCTCTTGTATCATTCATCACGAAGGATTGCATCATGCAGCCCAAGCAACACCATTCTCGACCTCAGCAAGGGCTCCCGGCTCCCGGGCTCGGCTGAGCCTTCATTACGACGGTTCCACTTGTTGTTGGTTCAATAGTCGCAGCGCTCACTGCCTTTGCGGTTGCTAGGTCATGGTGCCAGTTAACAGTCGACCCAAAGTCAACACGATCGACGAAAACAAACTCGCCCACCTTCACTCCTCTCGTTACCCGAGCATCCACTCTCGCCTAGCTCCTAAACATATATTGTTTTCCTCCGACCCGACCTCACCGCGACTTTCGTCGCATGCCGCTCAAAATACGTGTCAAGCTACCGTCTCCTCCTCTAACGGACCGGCTTCGATACAAGGACTATGCCAGGCCCCCTCTCACCTCTGGCGCCTCTGCCAGAGGCTGTGACGCAGGCCGCGGTCATGGCTACATCTCTAACCGCCTGGCAGCCCCAGGCCGTCATCCAGGAATTCCTGGACATGACACAGCAGTTTCTCGCAATTGTTGGAAGGGATACGCTTCTGGGCAGGGCTGATCGGAAACCAGATCCTTTCATCCCGTCGCTGGGCAACTTGTACAATCGCCTCCTGAGTGGCCAGCGCCCGCCGTCCCCGATCGAGTCGCACGCCAATGCCGATCCCAATGCGACTCAGACGCTGCATCGTCGCACGAGCAAGGGGCTTCTTCAGCGCCCGCTTGAGGACTACGAGGATCTGTATTATGCGCTGTTGGCTCTTACGCAGGAGATGCATCAGACCCTCTGCCTCCGCATCAACAATGGCTTCTGCACCATCTCAAGCCCGATTCACGAGGACGGCCAGTCAGTCGCTCAAGTCCTCGACTTCCTCCACGGATGCTGGACCCTCCTTAACAACCCCGCGGTCGCCAGAGCGCTCGACGGTACCATCCGCGCTTGGCGCTTCAAACGTCTGAAGGGCCAACTCACCCGCCAATTCCATGATGGGCAATTTACCCAGGAAGACTACTACGAGTTGCGCGAGGACCTGGAGGATCCGACGGCCTACCCTTCCATTACCGGCCTGAAATTCGAGACCATGGGACGCAGCGCGGCGCTGATAAACACTGAGCTTAAGCAGAAGTACCGCAAGGTGTTCAGTGCGGAGCGCAAGGAGAAGGTTAGGAAAGAGCGCTGGGGCGGTAAAAAGAGACAACTCGAGAAGATCGAGAAGAAACGGTCTGCTGAACTGCAGAAGCGCATGTCCGGCGAGAAATTGAATCAGGAGAGGCGCATATCTGGCGAAAGGCGAGATAGGGAGAGGAAGATTGTGGCGCGCAACAAACGGGAGGCGATGCTTGTGGCCCAACGCAAGAAAGAGGAAGCGCAAGGACTGTCCCAACACCAACAGGATGTGCAGATGCAGGCCCAAGGAGCATCGGCGTTTGAGGTACAGTCGAACCGTCAAGAGGCGCCGCTTCCGGCTCAACATCAGCAGGACTTCCAAGTGCAGCCTCATCGCCACGAGGAATTGCAGATGCCATCTCAACACCAGGATAAGTTTCAGCTGACTGCTACGACGTACCAAACATTTGAGGTACAGCCCCACCGACAGCCAGAGATGCAGTTCCAGGCTCGTGGACAGAAAGACTTCCAGATGCAGTCTCCCCGTCAAGAAGAGTTGCAGATCTCCTTTCAATGCCAGGATGAGTCCCAGCTGCCCGCTACTACGTACCAAGAGTTCCAGCTTCCGACGCACCGACAAGAGATGCAATTCCAGGTACAGCCGCAGCGTCAAGAGGCGGTCCAGTTCCCAGCTCAACATCAGCAAGGCTTCCAGATGCAATCTCAAGGCCAACCAGAATTGTTCCAGGCGCCGTCCCAGCGCATGCACGAATTCCAGGTGCAGCCCCAAGGATATCAAGGTTTCCAAAACCCGTACCAGTTCCAGCCTGAGATGCAAGGCCAGGCTCTCGGCGGTGGTAACACACGCGCTCAACTCGTGTCTAGCTACATGCAAAACCTTCGAAACATGGCAAGCGATGGCGCGAGGCGAATGGTGCATGGCTCAAACTACTACCCCACCAACACCCTCTATGGTGGTGGAAAAATTCCATCTGGATACGCCGATACGAGCGGCCAAAACACCTTGTTCGGAAACGCATCTGCCCAGGGAGGTCTGATGGGACAGAGCGCGCAGCAGGTTTTCTTCGTTGGCAGTCAGGGCGGTCAGGGCGGTTACGATACATCGCGGTCGCAGAGCGTCTATAGCCGCGGCTCGACCATGAACAGCCACACAAGTTCCAATGTTCAACAGGGCTTCTACGGCAGTGGTCAGAGCCAGCAGGGAACCTACGGTGGCGAAAAAGCTGAACAAGGTTACACTAGTCCGAATGCTCAGCACCAGCACGGATATACGAGTGCCAATGCTGCTCCGGACAGCTATAGTAGTCCCCACCCCATCGGCTTCAGCAGTCCCCCAAATGCTCAGCACAGCTATAGTAGCCCGAACACTCAGCATGGCTACTCAAGCCCTCCTCCCCAGCATGGCTATGGCAGTACCAACACCCAGCGCGACGTGGGCGAGGTCAAGCCCTCGGTGGAGAACCAAAATAAGGCCAATACTCAACAGAGCATTCTTTTCGGCAGTCAGCTCCCTGACGACTGCCCGGAGTACCAGCTTCCGCAAACCACTTACGATCTCGGATCTTCCCAAGTCAGTCATGCCAACCAAGGCATCTTCCACAATCTACCTTGGAAGATGTCGGAGCCTGAGACTCCATTCTATCGTGGTACCCGTCAAGTCTCCCACATGAGCAGGCTTTCGACTCAGAACCCTGCGGACTTCGAGACTCACCATAACCGCCGCGGCGGTGGTCACGCCCTCGAGTCTGAGACTCACTTCCGTCGTGTTGCTCACCAAGATTCCCACTTCAGCCGCCCTTCGACTAGCAGTCAGTCGGACTATGAGACTCAGCAGAACGTCCACGGCGGCTCTCACGCTTGGGAGTCTTTTGCCAATCGTCGCCAGGGTATATATGGAATCGATCAAGCTCCCAGGGATACTTCTGCGTATCTCGCGCAGCAGGGCTTCAATATGCAAGCGTTGAGTCGGAGTAGTGAAGCGGCGCAGGAACGTGGAAATGGAAACGGGGGCGAGTGCGATGATGTTGAGATGGATGATGATGGTGGTTTTTAAAGAGCGCAAGGGTTTTCCGGGTGGAGGTTGTATAATGGATTAAGACTGGGAGTACGGAAAATATTGCGGGGGATTGCGGGGAGGGTTAGCGCCGTGTATAGCGCTTCGCGTTTTCTGAGTATCGCGTCGATCTGGGATGGAGATTAATATGGGGGACTGGAATGGGGAGGGGAGGGGAGGGGGAGTAGTTAGAACACTTTTGGACAAAAAATGAAATCGATGGCATTGCACTTGTACGGAACTTTATTATAAAAACGGCCCAAGAATAGAATAGTGCTCTTCCCATATACCACAGCTTAGCCTGTCTCTAAAGAATATGAATCGCTAATCTTCGTGTGCCATGTAATCCGGGTCAACTTCAAGCACCATACTGGCATCCTGCTCTTGAATCTTCGGCAACGGCGGTATAACCTCCTGAATACGCCACTCTTGCTTGTTCCTCTGCTCCACGACATCGGTTCCCACGCCGTAACACTCTTGCAGGTTCAAAAACTACAGAGATTGTCAGTATCATTCATGAGAATGAAAGTCCGGACGAATTTTACTCACCCTCAACCCCTTCAGCTCCCCAATCATATCCAGTGCCTTCTCCCCAATCTCTCCACCACACCTCATGACTCCCAGAACCCTCAACGCACTCCTCCCCTCCCACTCACCTCCCAGCCAACTCCACAGCTCTTTCCTAAGAGACGGACACTTACAAAGCCAAACCTCATGACACCATCGACTCTTATTCAGAAGCCGAGAAAGATCCGCCACACTCAGCTCCCCGCCCTCAATCCTCAAAGCTTTGAGCCGCGGCGCCCAAACCGCAGTTTTCGTTAATATTTCCCACGCTTCTTTCTGCTCAATGCGCTGGGAAGCGAGTTGGCGGCGCGGGACGGCGCGCACGTGGAGCGAGTCCTCAATGCGGATGGAGAGGGTGCGCAGGGCGTAGAGACTGGCTACGGCTTTTGCGATGGGGACGGTGAAGGTCCAGAGGGAGAGGTCGAGATGGCGGAGTGTGCTGCTGTGGCGGAGGAGAATGCTTTTTATGAGCGCGGTGTGAAAGGCGAGGAGTGTGGTGTAGTCGTAGATTTGGGCGTCTGGGATGAGGACGGAGACACGGTGCGGGTCGGCATCGCTGTCGTCGAAGAGGTCGCACTCTTGGCTGGAGCGGTTGGACCTGCGGCTGCTGTTGTCACTTGCGGAAGATGGTCGTGGAGATGATGGAGCAGGGAGTGCGAAGACGGAGTTTATGGCCTTGGGTTGGGGGTACTGCGTTGCGGCTAGTTTGTTGATGATGCCTGAGATGCGGGTCGTGTGGATGCCGAGGGATAGGGTATGTAGGCTGGAAGTTGCGAGGCTGTGAGAGTGCCGGCATGTTTGACCGAAGCGGAGGAGGGCTTGGATGGGGAGAAAGGTTAGGGTGTGGACGAGGAGCTCGGGGGGGAGGTCCAGGAGTGAGCGAGCCATGTCGTGTTCGTGTGGGTAATGGATGAGATCGTTTGAAAGTTCTTAAGGCAACGAAGTCTGTTAGGACCGTGGTGTCCAAAGGTTTGTAGGAAAGACTCAGAGAGGAAGTTTGGTCGATGGCAAGTACTTTATATCTCCGTCGGTGATTGGAAATGTTGTCCCCGGAAAGCCTACACCTTTGTATGTCTTCCAAAATAGAATTCCATGCAGGAGTGTCCTTCTGAGGAGTCTACGCCGTATGCAATATTCAAGGCGGTCGCTGAACAAGGTGGTTAGGCGCGTAAGCTGCATCCAAGGCGTCCACGTCAACCAAAAGGAGGCAGAGAACAATGATATTGGTGGGATCACTTTTCTTAAATCGTGGTGCGTATGGCTGGGGGGATGCCTGGTAGGCTTCGCCAGAAAGGGTAATTTGACGTGCCTCAGGGTTACACGACGTCAGAATACATGCAGCTCAACACTAGCAGATGTCTTCAAGGCGCCCTGTTGATCATAAGTAAGTACGCCATGTCTTTTGCGCAAGTCACAGCAGCGCGCGTAGATGCAGGCAGCCGTCATGGCGCGGCGACGCTTGACCATACCAGCGACTTATATTCACGACCAGACGACTAGATTGCGTAGACATGCTCGTGTCTGAAGCAGCTGTGATCGGATGTCTGGCAGACCGATCTCGAGTTTATGGTAGCGTCAGTTCCGTCCCTAGAGGTACTCAGAATGACGTGCCACGAGACGATTATCGGGGATCATCTACACGCCAACAGGGCCCAGATGCTGTGCCGTTCAGCCCTATCACCGAACGGGTGTGCGCCGCCGTGCAGGCCCTCGCCGGTCATGATGCCACATGCGAACTTGGGATGGCTCGGTCCGCATGAGTGATGGAGGGGTTGTGCCACATCAGGACCGAGTGCGAAAGCGGCGTGGGCTAATCATGATCACCGGAAGGACATGGTGTAAGGCGCATACATTCGAGCAAGTGTCGCAACTCGTAACCGTGTGAGACAGCATGCCCGCAGCGTGATAGATAGACCAGTGCGGTTCACGCGTGCGAAGCGAAGCGAAGTGGAGGGTAGTGGGGGGCGCACGGACCAAAGGCGCAATATCGACCGAGGTCCTCCAGGACAGCACCTCTTACAACTCTACGCCGCATGGCAGCATGGCATTCTTGAAGCATCCATCTGACATGCATCATTTCTTTGTCCAGCTTGCTGTCTCTGACCGACAGGTGTCCGCCACATGAGCTGGACGCGCTACACCAACACGACATGTCCAAGGCAACTGGTCACGCTCTCAAGGTGCCTGTCCTCATCTACCCAATACCGTGGTGTACCACCCATACATCAACGGGACGGCCCCGGATTCCCTTATCAGCGGTTTCGGGTCTCTTCGCACTCGTGGATCAGGACCTTGTTTCTTTGTCCTGCTGCAGGGCACGCCTTCTTACCCGAGATATGCGAGGCTTCACGATACCTTGGAAAACGCCTCGTCTGATATGTCAGCCATGGAGTCTCCAGGTACCGCATATACGGTATTAGCCAGAATCCGTCCGACCACTGCGATGCATGCATGTGCATACAGTGTTCGGATATCACGTGACCTCTATATACTTCCCAGGTAGAGCCCGAAGTCGCATCTTTTTAGACCTCGACGATATGTGGAGGGTCGGACTTAATTGCCAGGTGCCTACCTATCCCCGAGAGGGAATTCAAGTGGAAACCACACATTTTTAAATTAATTCCTCGCTGGAATTATCCACTTTGCATGTTACATTAGTGTTAAGCTCAGGTAATTCGTGGTTCGCGCTCTTACCCACCAATCACCTTCTCGTCCCCGCACGCGCTCGACTTCTCTTTCAGAAAAACACTCCTTCCTGCATCATGTTGTACGTCTGGTTGATAGTCGTGGACCAGGCGGTGTACAAAGAGCTCACGACTTGTGATCGTGCCTCCTCGAGGGCAAGAGTCCTCCTGGAGTACTTCATCGCGACTTTGTCTTTTCAACCATTCTTAGGTTTTTATTCGAGCATGCCTCAGGTACGCTTAGACTGACCACGGCACGGCATATCTACGGCTAAGCACAAGCCCTTCGTACAACCCTTTCGTACAGGCTTTTCCGTACAAGCTTTTGGATGGGCGAATACGGGACCGGCCGTTTTGCAGGGTTGATGCCAATCAAAAAGTTTCAATCAGGCTTGTGCGGTAGCATTTGCGGAATGCGGGGATACCTGTGCGATTGGTGAGTCCCTGCGGATTTGTGATGTATAGTTGAATGAAGTTGGAGTCTAGTCAAAACACAACGGCCCTCTCGCTTTCAGTTCTCTCTTACAATTTCTGAATCATTTCCGTCTCTTGTCACGAACGATGTTCTGGGCCTGATCTTGGTGGCTTACACCATCAATCTCTGCATGTGGACAGGTCTGTGACCTCGGCACCACGGAGATCGGCGCATTGGCACCGAATGAACCACCGATAAATATATTGTGGGAAAAGTGCTGTCGTTGGTGGTGGAGCACCGAGTCATCCTCAACTCTTCAGTAAGTCAGATCCTGACATTGGACTGTCCGATTTGCTTGTTGTATGAGAAGAACTGCTTGAGGCATCAGAAAATGAGAGAATTACTGGTGTCACGAGTATTGAGCGAGTTGATTGTGAAGGGTGAGCGCGCAGATACCATAGGTTCGTGCTGAAACGTATCCCACATATATTACCAAGCTCACTCGAGACAAATTAAGGTGACAGCCGCCTCTAGGAAGATTTATTACCATTGGCAATTACCGCAATGTGTAAATTCTCGGCATTGTAGCAGATCCGACGCCGATGGCGATTGAAACCACCGAGACTACTGCATCACCGCCGAATACAGGCGGGAAGGCTTAAGGAACATCTACATAAAGGATCTACGGGACCCACTCCTTCGTGCCCGTACCTGAGACTAACGTTAAATAGCCTCTTCGCCGCCTGGAACGCTGATCCGCTTTAATAGGCCGAAGAATACCTATCTGTCTCCCAGCTCACCGCCACAACTGTCGGCTATATCAACATGAATATGTGCGTCATCGGTCCTCTTACGGAGGCCGTCACCACATCCGGGGACCATAGGATTGCACAATCAGATAGATCCGAAAGTTGAATTCGCAAACCAAAAGCGAAATCATGCGGTATGACCCTCATCGGTTCGACCCGCCGGTAATGGTTTTGAGCTTATGAGCAGTACAAGCGAACATGCGGCATTTACTTAGCTACGACACGGCTTGCTATATCCATGTTCATTCAAGATTACGTTCATGGTTGGGTTTCTGCGAACCCAAGAGGTTTGGAGTTCCCCCGCTATACACAGTAGACCCCGGAAAGACTGACACCGTCTTCCCCTATCACTTTAATTACGGGCTTCTCCTGCTAGAACGAAGCTGTAATTGACCTCAAGTTCAAGATCTATGTGGTTAATCTCCCTCTGTGAACTTGTCGACTCCGTATTGCTGCCTTCATCCCTCAACTCGTCAGTAAGCACCCTCGCTCTCAAAGCCACCGATACCATATATACACACACTTTCATGTCATATCTTTCAACTACGATTAAAAACTCCCATATTTAGATCCGTGGCCTTAGTACCTGGACACACAATCTCCTGCAGTGCGGAGCCTAGTAAGCCTTCAACCCCACGATGGGCTTGTCGTCATTTGCACCATTCAAGTTATATCCGCTAGCTCCGCGTTTATCACCGAATCTCCTGTATACCTCGCTGAATTCCACAGAATGGCGGACGCGCTAGCCGTACAAAGTGGATCGGCTGGCTGTACATTTTTGGCGGATACGGCGATTGCGCCGAGCCATGATAATTGCATCCATATGCAAATCAAAGGTGCGCACAACCGTTTGACGAACTGCAAATTGTGAACTTGTAACGATCTGGGGAATTGGAGTGTTTCCTCTTTCCCTGGTTTGCGGCATTAAGCAAGCAATTGAGCCTCTGGAGGGTGCACAAAAGACTATGATAACTAGCTGTGTACAGAATCATATCGTGATCGACCTCATCATCGATGTGATACGAGCTTCCTACAAGTACACATTTCTTGTATAACAGTAAAAAGGCTATACCATGATTCAAAACACAAAACGAAGATGGATAAAATACGTTCTACGGTTTCATCACCCACATGGTCCTTAGCGAGCGTGGATTGATATGTCCTTCTACCGACGATATTCGTCTGAGTAGGCAAAAGAATGGGATAGCACTAGGGAGGCGATATGCCTTTCCTGAAGCAGTCTCGACTAGGTCAGTCATCAGTGCAAGCAATACGTTCTATTCTTTCTTTACTGGGTCCAGCATATGAAACTCATCAGCTTGTCTCTCCCATGTTTCGTGTCCCACCGTTTACATTTGTAGACCATCTGCTATTATAAGACCTGGAATCTAAGTTGAACTATCTGCAATAAGACAGACGTCTAAGACTTCTATTTAAAGGGCAGGGTTAGCTGTTAATTGTTTCAGCGGCATGTCCCTTCCGAAACTTCGCGAAAAAGTATGATGATTTTTTCTCTAGTCGTTATTGCCCTATAGACTGCTTGCTATATGACCGATATATTTATTTGGAATTCGGAACGATGATGCCATTTGCGTCTCATCAGCACAAACACTGGTAGCACCCTACCTTGTCATAACAAGCCGTTTATGTTCTGGAAATAGGACACGGAAGGTTATTCGGTCAAAAGAATAATCATCCCAACTGCCGCATTCTATTAGCCAACCTGCATGCGGATCTATTTCTGCAATTTCCAACTCAATCTCCAACACCGGACTGGGCTCGATACCTGCCGAGCTCAGTTATCTTCCCACCCAAACATGCCAAATACTCACCCCACGCAAAACCCAAACCTCAAACTCTCTCCCCAATATAGATTGACCACCAACTTCCCAATGTAGATCCCCGTGCCTCGTACAAATGATGACCCAAACCTAAGTCTCAACCTCTGAATGATGGGGCGTCGGGCGTCCACGATCGACAGAAAACACGCACAAAACACACGTAACCGTCCCTTGACTCGCGCAAAGTCTAGAACCCTCGTTCCACCCCACTGCAACCGTAATCTGCCCGGGCATCAATAGCCCGATGTAGATCTCCAACGCATCCTCTCCGCCTTCCCTCTTCCGCCGGGCGCAGATCTTGGCCTGCTCCGTTACAGGAATCGGATGTTTGTCGCGTTTACCAGTCTCAGGTCGGGGCAGGGTACCTATCAGTGAGGGGCAGGGGAGAGGAGCGATCAGAGCGTTTCGTCAAATGATTCAGCGTTATGACTGAAAGGGGGAAGTCCGGTGAGAAATCGGGGGAGGCCACGTGCGCACGCTGCGTATCTTCGCCGCATACCCAGCCATCCTAGCTGCTCAGCCATCACTTCCACGTGTCGTGGCACTTCGCCTAAGCGTAGCACTTATCAGCTTGCACGAGCACGAGCGCCGCCCGGGGTCGTGACGTCGCCGATGTAGTTCAACAGGGTATGCGCCATGTAGATGACCACCACTGCGCATCCGTATGCACAGGCAGCGTGCCCGTACTCTCACTCGCACTCGCACTGCTCAGCCTCAAGACCGCCAAGCAGGCCCCCAACGCCCAAGATCTTCACCAGCGGTCCCTGCATAAGAGTCGCCATGTTCCGATCAGCCCGCACGGTGGGCGCCAAGAGCGAGCTAAACCAGCGCCCGCGCCCCTTGCCCCCGAACACGATGGTCCGACGGTCGATGGAAGATGGTTTGTGCTCATCGGCAGCGCCAACGCTCATCGGTTCCATAGCTCCGCCGTTCCGACCTGTTCCTTGTTATCCCAAGCGCCAACTTGCTCATTCCGTTCAGAAATCTGCACGATCTCGTGCCCCTGTAAACTTTATAATGGCCCCCTGCACACGCATGCAACAGTGAGCCGCTGTGGCGTACGGTGGTAGCTTCATCGAGATAGGGAGGGAATCGGTGGATTGACGTGAGCTAGCTGATTGGTCCGGAGGGTGCCCTCCGATGAGTGGAGTCATTACCGTTTGTTGTTGGGGTTGATTTCTCAAGGCTGACAAACGCTGGCCTTGGGATTTGATGTTGGGCGGTCTGAAGCTATGATTGGTCTCGTCAGTCACGAAGTACTTCCGCGAAATGGTACAATGATCTTCACTGCATCGAGCTTGAGCCAGAAAAGGGCTTGCCCGGCGATTCCCGGAGACGCGGAGATCCTCCACATTCCGATCTTCTTAATGCTGCTGCAACACGAAAAGATGGGCAGCAGCAAGCATCCCTCACCTCCCAAAGCCCTGCATCTGGTTGGGGGAATAATCAGATTGATAACACGGGCCCGTTGGCACAACCAACCCCCAGGTACCCCCAGGTAGGGGTGATGCGAATTCAAATCTCCACGAGGCTGGTCGGTGCACCGCTTATGTCACCCCCGACGAACCCCCAACTTGGCCCATCGAATACCGCCGCAAAAGGGCCGAAAGACGCTGCAAGCTGCAAAATGAGAACCACGCGAGAACCAGGACAACCGAGAACGAGAGAACCGCCGATACAGCGTTACTCTGCTGCTCCTGCGCCGAATCTACACGTCAGTCCCGTCGCGTGAAAGTGGTACGTCCAAATAAGCTCAGAAAGAAGCAACCCTAGGACCGGGGCCCCGGGACTGGCGCCAGCTGCCGAACGGTCAAACCCTCCCTCTGCACTATTCGAGCTCGATTTCCTCGTGCGATGGACTACCGTGGTCTTAATCAGATATCCTGGTGTGTATGGAGTTATAGAATTGCTTCATGATGCTCTGCGGATCCGCAGGAAGTCGGAGGATGACCAGCGAATCGCAATGACCCCTCTGCGAGATTGAAACTCAATGGCGCAACGACGACGATCTGTTCCCGAATCGCTCAGGCATGCTTCACAAAGCTTGGATAGCAGAACGCCCATCGTCACCACATGAAATAGCACGAAAGCTTGGAGGTCAAATGACTGGGTGGTCATCACCAGTACCTAGATGCCCTCCGGGCCTTGGAAGACATTACTGCTGCTGTCAGGAGCATTCCAGCAGCCACACAGTTCCGGAAGCCGAAGTGGCTTCCGCCCTATCATCTGCCGAAAACGGAAAACGTCTCCGTCGTTTCTAGAGCATCTCTCGAAGACTCTGAAACACCAAGATCCCAGCACAGTGCGGCCCGGGATCGTTGAACACAGCGTCTGCCAGCCCCAGCTCTGGCAGCTCACGGGCCATCAAACCCCGAGTTGAGCCTGAAAGACCGTTGAGAGCACCAATTGGGGTAGTCGGACCGAAAACGGAAGGGGTCAGGTTGGGGCTTGCTGACCATTACATGTAACGTCCCGCACCTGCGTTGCAACACCATTCCCCAAACATGCGATATTCGCCACGACCGGGGGTTCCTGCATGGCGTAGGGCCGTGTCAACGGTTGAAACAAGCGAAAAGCGAGCTAATCTCATGCAGGGTCGCAAGCGCATGGAATCTTTGCTCCAATGCCGTGGCGAGTACAAAATGGGGCGGTACTCTCGCGCAATGGCTGTCATGGAACATGGCTTGGTTTCGTCTGAAGTTGCCATGTGCCCAACGTGCCAACCTGAGGAGACTTTCCACGTCGTCGTCGTCGTCGTCGTCGGTCGAACTACACCAAAGCTGGTCGAATTCCGACGGTGTTGCTGGGAAAGGTCAGGCGATCTGCTGCGGAGGCAGGTATTGCGAACGGGGATGGATGCCCAACTACATGGTCGGGCGGTCCGATCCAACTCTTAGGCTCGGATACATCCGGAGTCCTCTCAGCCTCACAGTTCGATCTTCGGAGTGTCACGGAAGGTTGCTCATTGTGCGAGTATCTTGAGGCTGAGCATCAAAATGTATCTATTCGTTGTAGCGTGCGTTGCTGCATGACGTTGACAACTGCCGACAACACTTTGCCGAGCATTGGCTAGTTGCCAGGTTAGAATGCCGCCTCACTACTCAACGGTAGTTCGTCTCTTCTTTGGTAGGTTTCCAAGCATGCCCTTGTTACTGGGTTCGGCGACAGGTCCGGCTCGTCGCATGGGTGAGGAAAGTCGCAAGCCATGCCACACTGGATTGTACACGACGTTATTGGCGGAAGTAGTGTGGCATTCGAACGGTAGATGCAAGCGCCCTCTCTGAGCAAAGCTTATCGAGCCGAAATTGGTACCCTGGTCAGGCCACATCTCTGGCTTCCTAACCTGCGTTCCAAACGCCCGGTACCCTTCATCCTGGACATCTCACAAGAACCATGTTAGTGTTTCGAAAAATGACTTCAACGGCTCACTGCGGCTCGCTTGAAACATCCCCCCACGGCCATTCAGACACCATTTTTCCGGGGGTTGACGGGTAATGCTGTACCAAACTTTGAATGAGCGGAGTCGCCGGAATCAACACCACAGGTGTGCACATTTGCTCGACCTTTGATCCTCTGTGCTATGCGTCGTCCATTCTCATTGCGACCGATCTCGGCCGAGGTCAGACTCTTGTAATTGATAGCCATTGCATGCTGTCTTGTTCAACCCGCATAACCGCCACCGTGGCCCCTCCCATGCCCTAGCCCCCCTCCCCGTCTCACATGATGTGCAGAGTCGGAAAATAACGCGCTTTGGCTCTGTATTTGTCCTGCAGATTCTGCGTCGGCCTTATAAACCATTGAAGGATCTACGGGGAAGCCCTGGACGTTGAACCGTGGGTCGTACGCTGTAGAGTTTACTCCCAGATGGTGACTAGGCACATGACCATGCTGAGGAAGTGATGACGGGACCTGGGATGCTACATGGGCGTGTGCTTGAGCCGAAATTTGAGCGCGTGACTGGCTGTTGCTTTCATAAGGTCCAGGCGTTCCGGATGAACTTTCAGGCGCTGAGCCGGATCGTGTACTGTGGGGGGCTGATGAGTCGTACAAGGAAAGATCTTCAACGCGAGACGAAGGTGCGTGCAAGAGAGTTTGTTGGCCAGAGCTGAATGGAAGTTGGGCACCTGTCTGGGCGGCTAGCTGGCGAATCAGTTCTGTGGAAGGATAGGAGGGAGATGTAACAACCGGCAGGCCCGAAAGCTCGTCGCCCATGTTTGAAGGGACTGAGCCAAGGGTGCTGGTGGCGATGCCAATCGTCGATGGCGACATGTTCTGGGGAACATTCAGAGACCGGGGAAGCGGAAGGTCGGGAAGGACCTCAGAAACCTTGGCAAGCAGAAGCTGTAAATAACGGGTCTGGCCGCCGCGAAGTGCGGAGAACAACGTCAAGAAGCGCGAGACATAGTCGCGAGGCCCAAGGGCAAAAGTGTCTGGCGAAAATGGAATGCAAGCGACCACGTCGGTTAAGCAACAAGCAATGTCGAAGAGTTTCTCGATCTGCAATCGTGTTAGCTTGGTGGACGCCTGAATCCGTTGTTCCGAGAAGGGAAGGAGCGGATCGCCTTCCAAGGCTTTTGTGCAGGAACGCGAGCAAGGGCACAAGTCTAGCCGTCGCTTTGGAGGCAAGCCTGGGCATCGGAAATAGATGTTGAATGGCGGGGCGACAAGCGAGCGTCAGATGTGACAAGGGTTGTCGATCGGACAGTACCGGGTTTGAGATAGGTAGGAAATCCGTTCAGAACTCACCAAGCCCACGCCGAGGACCTCCATGGCGTGTTGCGAAAACTGCTGCGTCATTGAGAGCAGATCCCGCGATATCTCAATTGGGTATTTGAATGTCATGGCGGGGTCAGCCGCGACGCTACTTACGAGGCCCTGGGTGACGCACAACTGCCACACCATCGTGCGCAGCCATTGCTGGGTGACTCGTAGATCCACCGCCTGGCTTTCTGTACAGGAGAGGTATGCAGGCAGAGCCTCAGAGAGCTGGCCTTGCAATCGTGATATGCACGTCCTGTTGTCGTTGGAGCGGGTTTTGTTCCAGAACTGCACAAAACTGTCGTCGATTGGTTTGTAAAGGTTGACCAACAAGTCGAGGCCAGAGGCAATGGGTCTATCTGAAGGTACTTCGTCCAAGGATGGCGGATGTATGGTCGGATACAGCGAGATCGGGCGGTGTTTGTGTAGGGCATGCGTTCTGCGCGAAGGATTAACAAACTGAGTCACGCAGCGGAATTCGTCGACTCTACCTTTCAGCAACGAAAAGGAGCCAATACAGCACTCGTTTGCGCGAAATGTCAAGCGGATCATTCTTGTAAGCTTCCTCGTCGTGCAGACCGAGCAGTTGCGCCTGAGTCGTGGCTTCCCGCAGGTACGACCAGGCCGTGTTGTCCCTTCCCAAACCGAAGTAGGAGCCATAGAAGAACCATGCGGTCAATATAGAAGTGTGGGTCGGATCCTCCAAGTAATCGAAGCTCCTTCGGACCCGCACCGCCTCCTCTAAGAGGACATGTCCAATGCTCACCTGCGATAGCTGCGCCAGGTCCGGGCGGGAAAACAAGTTGGGAGGAACCGTCATGTTGGCCTGGATGAGAACATAGGCACAAAGTGCAACAATCATACAGTAGGCTTCCGCCGAATGCTCGATGTTCATAGCCATTTCCTGGGCGCGCTGGCGGTGCAGAATAGGCTGTGAGGGGTAGACGTTCGCGAAGAAGTACTCAATGCAGCTGTCAATGAGTCCCGGTGGCAGGAGCCCTGGGGTGCGGGCAAATGGTGAGAGACTGCGTCCATCGAGACCGAGCTCATGGGGCAGGCCGGCCAAATGGGCATGCCGCTGGTTCTCCCGCAATTCGGAGAGAACCTTTGCACGGCTGCCCTTTGGTCCCTTCTTCTGTGGGATGGCATTGTAGGTGCACGCAAGTCCTGCCGAGACACAATTCTTGCACGAACTGGTCCCTTCGCCGATACACTTGACTTTACGCCGGTGGCAGCTGTGAGAGAGTGGGTAAGCTTTGCAGTATGCAGTATGCTGGAGGGGTACACACCTGTCGCAGGCTCGCTTGACCGGAGTCGAGGTGGTGGAGGTGGACATGATGAGAAGCCCTAGTGGAGACGGCTAGCATGTCCCTCAGCCAGCAGCAAGCAGTCTCCACGCGGGCTCGAAGATAGTAATATGATATTGGGCATGCTGCGCGCATAAGGTCGGGAGTCGTTTTGCATGTCCTGTGTCATTGTGTTGGAGACAACGCCCACGCGCAACTGGCTAACCTGGACGACAGTAGAGGCTTGGCCTCACAGCCGCTTTAGACCAGTGCTAGCATTACGATGGTCTGCCAGGGTGAGCCTGGGTAGTGCTAGAGGCCAATAACGGTTCGCGGAGGAGACCCCAGAGCCCCCCTGATACTGCAGCCCCAGGACGATGCGTAAGGAAGGGTGCTGGAAGTTGGGCCGAACGTTCAGCAGGCAATGCTAGGCTGGCACACGCCTAGGAGCAGCGGGCGACAGGCCGCTAGCCATGAGTAATAAGACGATGATGGCGTAGACGGCGGGCGGCCCCAGCACCAGCACCAGTGCAGCGGAAAGCTAGGGAGCGTCGTCGACCGACAATCATCCGACGCTCGGAGGCACTAGTGGAAAACAGCGCAACGGGAAGGTGAAGATGTAGAGCGCCAATAGGATGGGTAGGGCAAGTCTGCCGTCGCCCTGCCCTGAGACTGACGAGTCTGCGACACTGTGAAACATCCGCTCTGCCTGCCCACTGCGCGCACAGAGAGGAGCGGACCTTAGACCTTGCCCTTCGTGCGAACATGGAACCAACAGTTGAACCCGACGACACTGGACGCCGATGTTCGGGGCAGCGCTTCCGACGCACCTGGCAAACATGGCGGCTTTCTCCGTCCGGAATGCTCCTGGTCGTCATGGCAGGTGGACCGCAACTCGTTCTCGCTCCTCTCGGGCCCAAGCGTCCAGCAGCGTGCTCTGGTGGTGGCCGGGTGTAGGGAGTCGCTGCCTCTGGAAGGTATAATGCATCTTGTGCGTGGCGCGTGCGTAGACATGAGGCGGGAGATTCATGGTGGGTGGTCAGGAGCAGAGTCAGTCGTGGCGCGGGCAACGAGCGCGCGTGCGAGCGTGACTTGGGGGGACATTGGACTTCCAGCGCTGAGGCACAACGACGTTTATATTCTAGATGCAAAGGCCCGTCTACGAGCATCCGTCGTCCTCTGTGGCACCGGTGATCCCGATGTCACGCCGGCATCCGCTCCACGATGTTTGACCTACGCGAATAGCGCATCTAGAAGGCAGCCCGACCTCCACAACGCTATCCGCGTCGGGCGATACGGTCGAGAAGCACCGAGCGTGAGGATGAAAAGTACACAGAACCAGGTGTGAGGGCCAGATCCAAGGTGGGCGATCTGATCGAGTGCCACAATATCGCCAAGCACGCCGCTAGCACAACCCTGCGCCAAACATCACGAACATGGCGTCATTCTATTGCTATACATACAGACATCGAAGTGATGCTTCAAAACATTCCTCATTATACTCGCTGGTGGCCTTGAAACAGTGCGGGGCACACGACCCCCCCAAAATACAAAAATGCGATCGAGAATGGCACCCGCTAGTCGTTACATCCATCATGAAAACTCCACACGGCTCCCGCCTAACCTCGCCTGCTTCGCTTGTGCTCGTTCCGCCCTACGCCTTCTCCTGTTTGAATCGTAGGCACTGCCGACGTCTGTTTCTGTGCCATAAGCTTGGGAGCCTGCGGGACTCAGCACGCTTCCGGGCCCAGCGGGGATCGGTGGTGGTGGGGGAAGGGGAATTTGTTGCCCTGCAGCTGGCGCGGCTCCAGGAGGTGGACCTGGTGGAGGAGGGGGGATTATGGGCTCAGGCATTGATATGGGCGCCGCTGGTTGCACCATCTGTTGTGCCTGCGCTGCTTCTCTGGCCTCGGTCCGCCGCCAGTGCTCCTGATTGTCGAAGTTGCTGAGCGAGCTCACGCTGCCATTACGTCCTCTCCGCTGCTTCCGTCTAGCCTCCCTTTCCGCAGCCGCTTCCTCCTCGTTAAGTCTTCTAAGCGTCACATGGCGCCCATCGTTGTGCATCTTGACCTTCACAGAGACTGGCGGCGAATTCACACCGCTCTCCCTACTGCTACGGCGTTGGCTGTGATCCCTCCTCGTTGGTGAGCCTGCAGAGGCACCAGCTACGTCTGCGCCAGCAGCGAGTGCTCCAGAACCTGCGTTACGGTGGCGACGATGGTGGCCTCCGCCTGCCGAGGTGTAGGCTTCAGAACCCGAGTCAGAGAGGACACCGTGAGCACCAGGCGGTAGTGCCGGTGCTGTAGATGGCCCCGCCGTGGTGGTCTCGAAGTGGGTCACGTTCGTGGTGCTTCTTGGAGGCGGCGGGAGATTGGGTCTCGACAGTGAGGGAGTAACACCAGATATATCGCTCTCGGAATATATGGTCGAAGGCGGGCGATTCCTTCGTGGAGGTGCTCCATCTCCAGTAAACTTTCGTCGACTGCTGTTCGCACGCGCGAGGCGCTCCTCGTCGATATCTTGTTGTTTGAGTGCTGCAACACGCTCGTCCTCATCCTTGTATTTCCGCCTGTTCAGCTTGTGCTTGAGGAAACCCAGCACGCCCAGCGCCGCGATCCCGTCTCTGAGGCTATGTGAGTCTTTCGTCCTCGCATGGGCTTCACTGAAGCTAGAGCGGCTATCGTAAGAGTCGATTGATGCGCCACTCCGTGTGGGTCGATGTGCATTTCGTAACGGACTTGCACCCATAGCGGCTGCTTGTGCAGCCTCCCTCTCCTCCACCCGACGCCAGTGATCCCGTCCCGGCGATGCAGGGGCTCTTCCTTCTTCGAGACGACTTAGATCCGTCTGTGTGACCTCAGATGGGCCAATAGGTCGACTATAGCTGACTTCGCTTCCTGACTCGGCTTGGGCGTGCTTCTTTCGGTTGAACAGTGACTTTACTGCGAGGATACCTCCAGTTGCGGCGGCGGCACCGAAAAGTCGTTCTCCCCAGGTGCGGTTCTTACGCCTGTCTTCCGTATACTTTTCGTCGGACATGTAAGAATCTGAAGGATGCGAGCTGACCACCTCCTGTCTGCCTCCGCTAGGTCTCCTCCGGCTTCGACTTCGAGAACGATGTCTCAGCGCGGCCAGTCCCGCACCAGCTGCTCCGGCTGTCGCAAGCGTTGCAAGACCGTGGCCTCGATGGCTCCTACTTCTGCGACTACTACTCGCGGTTCGTTCTGTAATGTAGGTGCTGCGGTCGTCGAAGGCCATCTCGGGCTGATTGGTGTAGGAAAGGATGAAATATGCGAGAAGGAGGACGAATCCCCAAACCGCATACAAGATGAAAAGCACCTTGGGCGAGCCGTAAAGAGTCAGGCCAAGAGCCACCTGGATGATACCCAAGATTGCAATTAATCTCCCGATCCATTGGTGAAGCTGTGAGGTGTCAATGAAACCGTCAAACTACAATATAGGTCATCATACCATAAGTTTAAGGGGTATCTTGAATCGCTCTTTCCCCTTTTCAACCCGGTGAATGACACATCCGCCGATTGCCTGCACCAAGATAAGAGTGTAGAGAGCGACACCAATACCATGGTGCGGGTTGGTCAGCGACCTCCGTAACCCCACAGCTTGGAATCCTAATATAAATATTGCGGTCGATAATAGCACCGTCAGGATTTGCAGCCAGATATGGAATCGCAGTGCCAATCGCGGATTGTGATGGTAGAAGCGAGCGAGAAATATTGCCAGAGGTACAACGAAGAGGAAGGTTATCGCCGCCAATGTACCGTGGCCCAGAATGAGACTCCGATATCCCACCATATTGCGGAAACGATTGCCCATGCCTAACGAGTCAGTATGCGTTACAAGCACGCGAGAAACCCATGAGACTCACCATTGTATTGTGTTGTTGCAAGGTTCAGACCTTGCAGATTGGGAAGGAGGAAAGTGTTCCCCCGAGAATTCCATGTCCCGTCGCCCACATACAGCGTTTCGGAGGAGTAGACGCCGGTGCCCGGTTCGGAGAGGCCGTTGCCCGACATGTCGAAAAATACGAAGCTCTTTTATACCCACTCTGTTCCAAACGAAGGCAATTATGTTGGTGTCGTTTGTTTAGTTAGGCTCGACCGGATGGATGATGCAATGATGGAAGCGCAGGGTATCGCAGATGCAAGGGAGAATGCACGCAAGAAAGCGAGGGTCGTAACGTCGTGGCGGGCGTAGCAATAGTGAGGCTCGTCGCTGTCGCCGCTGTCAGGCTCGAGTGCGTTGGCGATGGGCGCGGCCTGGCAGGCGGGACATGTCCGACGCTGCGGACGGCGGAGGTGGGGTGACTGTCGTGTCGCTGTGCGGTTTGCCGTCGGCGGAGGGCTCGCGGGATGCTATAACGTAGGCGCACCGTGGTTTGTAGACGTTTCGGGTGGGCAGGCTTGAGATGCGACGGGGCAGCTACGAGGGACAGCTCAGCGGAGCTCAAGTGGAGGCTGACTAGTGTTCGATGTTTATCTGTGCCCGGTAACGCGGGCAACGCGCCAAATCCCGCCTATCGATAGTGGCGGTGTGGCGGTGAACATTTCGCCGTCCAATCAGCGCATAGATGATCCCTGCATTCAGCTGCCATCGTCAAGGCCTCGACGCATCTGTTAAATCCAACATTGCCTTTTGGCAGGGGTCAAGATCTTGAATATGGGTAGGAATCCGACTCCTACCATGCGACGGACGGCCTTCGAGCGGTCGTCGTAAATCCAGTTGGAAATTTCGAGCTCCACTACAACGACGAGTACGGCACCCTCTAGAACCCAACACTTGGCTTGAGAAGAGATACTCAACAACATCAGTACTTATGAAAACATCTTCCCAAGCCAACTACAAGAAATCGATCTACGAAAAGATCCAAAGAACACGCCACAATACCGCTCCCGACCCCCACCAGCTCATCCGAAGTCCACCGAGAACTCATCCCGCGAAGGCATGCATAATGAAGCGTCTATATCTCATCTAAAACCACCTTGAAGCCTTTACAGCTGTCGTCTTAAGCAAATCTCACATGAAGCCTGTGTCCCTCCCTATTTTTTTCTTATCCAATTTGTCAAATGCTGCACTCGTGTCTTCCACTGATTAGAATTCAAATACTCCATAACAAAGGCTATTTACCCCTTCGGCTGCTTTGTACTTGACGATTCCATACGTACTGATTATGACTCCAAAACTGGCCAACACTTTCGGTACATCGGACTCTTTTACTTTGCGATCGAAGCCATGGACCTAGATTCGTTTAGAAGCAGGGGATAGTCATAGAAGTCGCTGTGAGTTGAGCGAGTTGGTTGAGCCCTCTCTACGTCCTACGGATAGAGCTTGATGATATTTTCCCTGCCTGATGGATGGGCAGGTGTGAGCCGCCTTGGGCAGCAGCTGGCTGTAGGAACCCTGACGCGACAGCTGGATACTGGTAGCCACCATGAACTGCCACATACGGGTAGCCACTCGGCGGGATTGCGGGGTTCCTGTACTGTGCTTGAAACTGCTGTCTTTAATGCCCACCATGGGCCCCTGTGGTAGGATACGGGGCCTGTGGCAACCAGAACCAGGCAGCTGGTATCGACTCGAGTCCAGATACTGCTCCATCATTGCAGTATTTTTATTCAATTTTATATCCAACTCTTCTTTAATTATTTCCAGACCGAACCCGGTATCTGCTTCAAGATGCCCGACGCCGAATCTTAGCATATAGTTGCATTCGATCAACGTATATTTGTCGTCCTCATCCTCTAAAATATAGAGCTCCGGCGCATCATCTAGTTGGTTGAAAGTCGCTGCAGCACATTGCCAGTATTTCGTGAGCAATAGTCCGGGGGAGGGTCTACCGACACAAGAGTTTCTAGGCACTAGACTCCGATGTGTCAAAAGCGCACAGTCCTATGGGTCTCCCGGCGAAAATTTGTACAGACAAGCATCCCCCGCTGGGCTGCTTCTCTAAAAGCTCCCTGAATTTGGCTTTGAGGTCCTCCACGGATTCGAGGTAGGGTGCCTCCCCAACTACCACCAAGAAATAGCGATTGGCCTTCTCTGTGACTGGTGCGGATATCGTTGAGATGAGAGGGATTAAATAATGAGAGGATATCAAAAGACCGCGGGTCAATGACTCCGGACATTAAAACTCCCTAAGATGCGTTAATCACATGAGGGCTTTCGCAAACAGCGCACAACCGAGTGGCTCGCAATTTCTCAAAGAAGTAAACAGACGCAGAAATACTCACGAACAAGAATAAAGGAGGGTTCATTATGTGCCTATCGTGGAGTACTGAGAAAAAAACATAATCCAAGAAAACAGGATGCAATACAATATTGAGTGGTACGCAGTAGGAATATACCTAGGTATGCCCCGTTCAACGTATCGTGAAACTAAAGATATACTCGAAATGCAACGTATCGTGAAACTAAAGATATACTCGAAATGCAACGTATCGTGAAACTAAAGATATACTCGAAATGCAGCAGGGAAACCAGCACCGGTAAGGAAGTTCCACCCAACACAAATCAACTAGACGCCTCAGCCAAAATCTCAGGTGGAAAGGGTGAATCGAGTTGTTGCAGGCTAAAGGATGCCATGAGATCCAAATCTTGGTCGAGCCTCGCAAAAATCTTTCTTCCTCCGAATTGCTGCTCATTCAATTCCCCAACTGCTTTGGCAGCATCTTCAGTGTTTTCAAACACAAGAGTTATCTTTGAACTCTTCTCAAGATGTGTGCACACGGTTCCGGGACTTTAAACGCCTTTCGCTAGGATTCTCACCGCGCCTTGGGAGGTGTTGACAGGCAGGCCGGCTAGGGTCGTCGGTGCGGACATTATTGGTAGCGTTTGTCGGCGAGCGGTAGAAGACGGATGGTGTTTAATAATAAAAAGAACAATGGCTCTTGGTATATCTTTGTGTGTGCAAACTGTTCTTGTGCCGATTGGCAGTATGGATCTGCGAGGATTGAAGGAAGAGTAAAAGGAAGAAGGAAGAAGGAAGAGGATTGCAAGAGCGAGAATTTATACCCGATGTCCTCTGACTCAATCAAGATTGGTGACTGGGCATGTGTAGACTATGTCGGTCTTGGCCTAAACCCTGTGGCTTTACTGTGATCCGGTCCTCCATGACTGTACTTTCCTTCTTGGGTGTTGTGTCATTGCCCAGCTGAGCCATCAACCCCCAAGACATCCTAATCTTCAACCCCACGCTGATGACTGCTAGTGTAAGAGTAAACTCGTGCTCCTATTCTTGGCGGAACCAAGCTCCGACCCTGTGCATATGCACCCTCTGTACGGTCGTGGTTTATGGCAAAGCCTCACCTCAACATTACTCCTCTTAAATTCCTGACCATCAATCAAAACTACGGCCCTCTGCGCAAGTGTTTCAGAGCTATACATGATCGTTACGTACCCATTGCCCGCATACTGGCAGAGTTCTGCTGGTGAACCGCTAAGTACCGTTGATGAGGTACTATTTCCGTTGGTAAAACCTCGAGGGTCTCGAGCCATGTACACAGCACCGTGTGCTGAGTTTCAGGACGAGAATTCGAAATGTGGATGTCGTAATGTTTGCCGGGTACACTGTCATTGGACTCGTTGAGAGTGGTATAGGAAATGTTTTCCAAAGTCATTCGTGCTGGCTTCGGGGGCGGTGGCGGTGTCAAAACTTCCTGGAAAAGAGCGTCTACGAAGCTTTGAGCGTCGGAGCTTGTTTCGGACTCCAGTGCTTGGTAGAAGGGTTGGTACTTCTCCTGTTTGAATGGTAGCGGCGGCAGCTGTGGCAGCGGCAGCGAAGGGTCAGGAGGAATCGGATAATGATGTAACTGCCACTCGGGGTCCTTTTCGAAGGTGCGGCACATGGATCGAGGCGGCACGCTTTCGCCATATACCAGTGCACATTTGCGCCTTATCAACTTCCAGCATCTGCCTTTGGAATATTTTTCAAAGATATGTATTAACGCTTCTTTTTGGCGTCAAAGACTACCTGCAGACTCAGTTAGCATTTTTGTGTAACATCTTGGAAGAGAAAACGTACTGTATACTCGGCCTGCATCTTCACTTGTCCATAAGCCACCGCGGGCTATCATCATATTTCCAGAGTATTGTCGTTTCTCTGTGAAGCTCGGCAGTAACTTGACTTTATCTGGCATGTCGATATCTAGATAGCGTGTAAGATATTCAACAGGGCTATAGACGACGAAAAAGTATCCCATCATTGTGAGATTCAAAAGGTGCAATGCTGATCGCCCGTCTTGAAGATAGCTGTTCTGTGGAGAAGACTAGTATGTGCGCCCCCTGATCGTGAAGTCAATTATTGTTGAGCGAAGACACTTTGCAGCAAATATTAAGGCGGAGTTTGATACCTCAGCTCTGATGACTCCGCCGCGTTGGTTCCGTGGCGGTGGACCATGGTCTTAAGACTCCAACATGGCTGAGTCTGGGAGGGCACAATGTCGTACAAGGAATGACCCAACCATTGACTCTAACATAAACCCTTGCTATCTTAGACCGGCCTAAGGCATCCGGAACACCAGCTCGATTCCAAAATGCCAAATCGTTTATCGTTGAACCTCTACTCATCTCCGTTGGGCTCCTCTCTGTGAAGATCAGTTTCACGCTTTATAGATGTTGAAAGCCAATGTATACACGAAATGGTGTTTCAATTTAATGAAGGATTGATAGTAGTTGGTAGCCAGAAGTGCAGAAAACATGAAAAAGAATGTAGAGGTATAGCTCAAAAACAAGGACACAGCCTGCCTGAAAACACCTAAATGGAAAGATCACAGGACCAAGAGAGCCTGAAGGAAGACCGGAAAGGAGACACGTGAAGGAAAAATTTTGGCCTTTCTGAGGATCCCATCGCTTCTGAGAGCGATCCTAGAATTTATCTCAACGTTTAGCCTAGGAAGCTCGGCGCGGGAGTATGCGCAATGACGGGACCGTGTTCATCAATCACCTCGAGGTCCCCATCATTCAGCTTGACAGATGTTTTATTTTTTCCAAACTTTCTTCCCTGCAGACACAAAATAGCCGCCCCTACCTCCACCTGGAACAGGAATGGAACGGTCGCATTACCTGTTGGACGTCCGTCCTTATCTGTGATTATCTTAATATGGCGACGAGGAGAGGGATCAAGGTGAATATGCAATAGTTCCAGCTCCCAAGCGAGATCTGCGTGGGTGACCTTATCACCGAGGCCACTGATGAAGATCAACCTTCGGATATATTGCTTCCATCTGCCTTTCGGGATCCCCCCGATCGCTGCGGGATCGTGGGGTTCTTTGTGCGCCAATTCTCACGACCCGACCTGCAGTTGCAGCATACCAACTCGTATAGCAATGATTCTCGAAAGACATGGACCTTTGGGTTATCCTCGCAAATTTTTGCCTGTAAGCTGACCGCCGAAGAAGGTTCAACTGTAGCATACGGTATGCCGTTCCTGCATCTTGAAGTCTGCTTAACCAACAATAAGCCATCCATGTTCCGGTATCCTGGGTTCCGGTATCCTGGATCCGCATGGTCTCTACCCGGATGGGCTGCCCCTCTCCCTCGATGGCCGCACGCATAAAGTCTTTAAAACGGTCCCACTGTTATAGGTAGTCATTGGTACCTTCTACCAGGATTAGGTATTTGTAGCCCGGATCGAAAATCGGCCTGCGGCCTGCATTGGGTACCGCTGCCGGATCCGTCGTTGATGACGATGCCATGGGAATAACTTTCCGAAAAAGGTGAGTGTAAATGGAAGATATGTACAGAGTAGATGAGGGGTAGGGTGAAATAGATGCTCTCTGAAAATTCCTGGCCGATCTCACTGGTCCCCCGATTACTCAAATGTGTGAATGGGGCTTCTTAGGAAAGCGCAGAACGGGCTTTTATACCTTGGTCTCGATGACTCCGCTGGCGTTGACTCTAGCCTCTGACTCTTACTTTGACGTACCTCGGTGACAATGACTGTTGAAATTATGAGCGTGACCTGATAGCACGGACCTTGCTCATTTGTGTATGAGTGTTCCCTGTAGAATGATTCGCTGCTAGAACCCTTGGTATCTCAAATGATTCTTCCGGTCCCACAACTCCTTATGGCGCCTAGGGGACGCCGTTTACCCATACCCGAAGCGGAGAACTTGTCAGACGTGACGCACACCTTCTGCTTTGAATCATACTTCGACTTCAAGCATGTCTTTGAGCGCCTTCTCGGAGGCTCTGAGCCATCTGCCCCTCTCTTCTAGCTCATCGCCGATACCCCCACCTTCCTCTTTCCTCCGCCTAGCTTCCTTCGCTGCAGCGACTGTGCCCTGCTTTTGTGTCTCCAAGGGCTTCAATTCCCGTTCCAACTTCTCCAATTCGCGTGTCCGATTCGGCAATGACGACTGCAACTTCGCAAGCTGCGCGTTCAAGGCTGTAAGATCAGCCTCCCGCGCTTGAAGCAATTTCATCGTCTCCGGCAACGGCAGGGCGAGTTCGGGGTTGTTCGACGGCGGCGCCTGCTCTGTCTTGAGCTTCTCAATCTCAGCTTCAAGACCCTCAATCTCGGCTGGTAGCGACTCCAGCTGCTGTGTCCGCAGTTGCACTCGTTCGTATCGCAGCGCGAGCTCACGGCCCTTCTCTTCCAGCTGCTTCAGTATCTCGGCCACCTCAAGCTTGCGCTCCTTGAGGCTGGCCTTCAACGCGAGTATCTCCTTCTCCTTGTTCTCATTCTCCGCACCTTCGACGAGTCGCGGTGGATTGTCGGTGATGCCGCGTAGGAACTTCTCTTTCGTGACCTGTTCGACGTAGCTGAAGCGCAGTTTACCGAAGAGTTCCTGGCCAAGCATTAGTTTGTGTACTTGGTGCCGTCCCGCAATATCAAAGTACCTTGTAGTGCATCAGATCGGCGGCCAATGCTGCTGGATGCGTGTCTCCATTCTGCTCGCTATCTTCCGAGACTGCAGAGCTTCGCTTCTGTGCCGACTGCGGGAGGTCTTTGGGCGACAACGTCTCGGCGATGGAGAGGATTTTGAGAGATTTTGAATTCTGTAACTGCCCAAGGACTGAGGCGGGCGAAGGCGTCTGAGACTTTCTTCTCGGGGCCATTGTGGATTGTAGGTGATGTTGTGCGCGATGTGACGTGTGGAGGGGTGTTTGTTTTGGATGCGCCGTCACCGAGGCCCTGCCCTTTTTGCTCTAGAGTCGATCCCGCATCGGCTTTGAACATCAAACCCCACTTGTCCATCCTCCGACACTCCGACACCCCGACCAGTCTCTACCATGGCGGCCAACGACTACGATGACGATTATATTGCCAATCTACTCAAACAGGATGCGAAAAAGGCGGTCAAGAAGTACGACCTTGTCGGACTAGAAGCCTTCAGCCTAAAGAGGTGCGTTGCAGACCTGAATGTACATGCGCACTCCCATTTCACTTACCACAGTGCCGATGCTTTTACAGGTCTAGAACAAGCGCACCGAAGCCGAACAAAAGCTTCCTGGAACACATCATCCGCCAAACCGATAGCCACAATGCCGCCCTGCGAGCGAAAGAGGCCAAAGAGTCTCGCGCACGATTAAACGCCATGTATGGAGGGAAAGACGGGCATCGGAAGTTAGGGAATGAGAGAAAGCACAGAGACGCAGGCCGGCTCACCCCTCTTTTAAGCGACGACGATGTACGATATAAAAAGCGGAGCAAGCTAGACGATAGTGACGACGATAAGGATCATGAGAGTCGGCGCAAGCGCATACAACGAGATGGGCAGCGGGAACATCGGTCAAGGAGACACAGAGACCAGGAGCAGGACAGCAGGAGGGAGAGGAGAAGGTCGGGCGATCGAAGTGATGATGATGAACGATCGCTCCGAAGATCGAAGCATTCGAGACGCCATCGCGATCGGGACCGACGGCATGAGCACGAAAACAAGGACAAGGAACGTTTGAGCCAGAGAGAATTTTCGCGCGGCAGACACAGGCGGCGGAAGTCTCATTCCAGGTCTCGTTCGCGCACACAATCTCCGTCGCCTCGCTCGGGCATACACCACAAATCATCAAGACGCCGTCCTAGATCACCTTCTCCTCGGCCAGCAGCCCGTATCCCGCACAAGCATAGGAGCGGTGGGAAGGACACACATGCAGACAAGCACGCAGAACGGATATCTCCGTCTCTAGCTTCTGATTCCGACCCCCTCGAAGCCATAGTAGGACCTCTCCCACCGCCAGCAAAGCCCGCCGTCCGCGCTCGTGGCCGCGGTGCTCTTAAAGCCGATTCTATGGGGACGGATTCCCGCTTCTCTTCTACCTATGATGCATCGACAGATGTTCGGCTGGACTCCGATGTCGATGATGACTGGGGTGATGCCCTGGAGGCGCTCAAAGATCGGCAGCGATGGTTGTCCAAGGGAGCCGACCGACTGCGAGACGCAGGTTTCTCGGAGGAGCTGGTCAATAAGTGGGAGAAGGGGGGGGATATGGGCGAGGAAGACGTTGTCTGGACGCCCAAGGGTCACTCTAGGGAATGGGATAAGGGGAAGGTGGTTGATGAGGACGGCGACGTGGACCTCAAGGCTGATTGGGGAAGACTCAAATAACAGCCTAAGCTGTACAAATGGAATCTCGCCTTATTAGCATCTTTGCGCTAAGTGCTATCTCCACCTCATTCTTAGTCTTTTTACGTCCCAGGTCTTTCTTGGCATTTGGAGGCACAGCGCTGCATGCTATACGAACTGACCAATGAGCACGCGATCGGCAAGGATCGAGCACCGTCATCTCCCATCGTATATCCAGAGTACCTGCCCTCGAGAGGCTTTGCAGAATCTCTCGCATGCATCTTTCTTGCTTTGAATAAGAATCACAATGAATAAAAATGATTATGTTAGAGGAAAGAAAAGGCAGAGAAAGAGAGCTCCCAAAGCGCACTCGGGTTGCATCACTTGCAAGTAAGTGCTGCGTGTGAGAAGTGTAATATTGATGAAGATGAAGTCTCATCTAGCTTTAGGACCCGGCGCATTAAGTGTGATGAGACGAAGCCCGATTGCAGAAAATGCATTTCAACGGGGAGAAAATGTGACGGTTATGTACCAATTACAGCTTCAAAAGCACGAGAGTCTAGTTCGGGACCCCCCGGACGCCCAACATCAAAAGGCTGCACTCCATACTCAGTTGCATGTTCTCGAAAGAGCGTCGCCACCCCCGAAAAGTCCAAACACGTTCACATACCCCTGTCGTCATACGACCCGGCCAATGAGATCCCTGTCAGTCATCTGTTCCCCCTAGGAATCTCATCGAACCAACTCCCTGGTCGTGCCTTCCACTACTTCATCCACCGCTCATCGATCGACCTCACCGGACCCCTCCATTCTCAAGTATGGCAAGGGTACGTCCTCAGCGTATGCACCACCAGTCCCGCAATACAACATGCAGTCGCGGCATTGTCTGGATTCCACGAGCGCTTCAGTTTCCCAGAGGACAACACATCGGACGAGAGCTGCTGGCGCCAGTACTGCCTGGCCGTCAAGAGCGCAAACGCGCTCGTGAAAGTGGCTTCACAGCGTGAGTGGGCGAAGAGACCGGCTATCACGGACGAGATCCTACTCGCTTGCGCCATCTTTACCACGATAGAGATTCTTCTGGGGAATACCGAAGCAGCCGTGCGCCATCTAGAAAGTGGTCTTGCAATCATTCAAGACTACCTGATGAGAGGCCGTCCGCACCTTCCGCAAACACGACACCGGACAGCAGATATCGCTGACCCGCCAGCGACCTCACCCGAGAGCCCGCATCCCCAATTCAACGCCCTCACTACCGATCTCATCGGCTTCTTCGCGCGCCTCGACCTCCAGATTCTCACCTTCCTTCCCAAACGCCACCATTCGACCTCAAACTCAAAGCCAACCCCACAATACCCAATCCCCCAGCTATCCCAACCCCTTCCCAACGCGCCCTCGGCCTCCCTCTACCGCCTCATGAAGCATGCACTCTACTGGATCCGACAGCGCGCTACTCCGTTCAAATACAATCCCACCATCCCCAACGCCCTCTACGAAAGCCAAAGCTCCCTCCTCGGCGCCCTCCAAGAATGGAAGACTTCCTTCTTAAACAACGAACCTGAAGAAACCTCCTGGTGCCGTCAATGCTCCAACCCCACCCCTTTTATCGCGCACCTCCTCCTCTTGCACCACCTCACGTACCTTAAACTCGTCTCTGCCCTCGCCCCCCGCGAAACCATCTTCTTCACCCCCATCGCCCTGCGTTCCTTCTCCGCAGTAATTTGCTACGCTCGTGTTATCCTCAAGCAGCGGAACAGCAACTTCTACCCCGTGTACCTCCCGGACGGCAGTAGGCAGAAAGAGTTCTACTTTAGTCTGGAGAGTAGTATTGTGGAGGCGCTGTATTTTACGGCGATCAAGTGTCGACATAGGGTGTTGAGGATGTGCGCGCTGGGGTTAGTGAAGTGTGCGGGGAGGGAGGGGGTGTGGGATGGGGTTATCATGGCGAGAGTAGCTGAACATGTTGTGAGGATTGAAGAGAAGGGCAGTAGCAGTGGGGAGGATGGGAAAAGGGTGCTGGAAAGGATGCCCGAGGAGGGGATATCAAATAGTGAGTTCTCGGAGTGTTGGGAGGTAGGTTTTGCGCTGGATCAGGAGTGTGTGGTGGGTGAAGCAGAGGTGGATACGGGGTTGCAGGAGGAGCGGCTGGTGCATATGGTTCACGTGGATGTTCGTCGGCAGCGAAGGGTTGTGGAGGTCGAATGTGGGTGGTTTAACGAGGAGGAGAGGACGTGGAGACATGAGGAGGCTATTTTGAACTGGGAATGCTGTAGGTGGTAGGCAATCCCCAAGCATCTTTTTTTTTGGAAGGATGCAGTCTAACTATGCAATGCTATTTGGGTATTTGCAAAACGCCAACCTGTGCCTTATTCAATAATCCCACGGTACAACACTACACAGTTGACAATCTTCATAAAAAGCACAACTAAAAAGCTAGAATAATAAGTCATGTACATCTCCGTCCCTCAGCCCAACTTCCACCACTTCCCCTTCTCAACATCCACCGTCCCCCCGCTCCCCCCGCTCCCCCTAATCACCGCTCTCGGTATCCCTCTCTCCCTCATCCCTTCCCCCATCCCCTCCCCGCCCTCCCTATCACTCGCACTCGCGACACTGCCACCCCAAAAGCTTCTCTGAAACTGCAACTCATACGGGCCTTCCGCCTGCTCCCCACTCAGCGCCTCCAGGCTCGTGTTCTTGCTCTCCGGCACCAACAAGGAGGTCAACATGCCGAGAAACATGAATAAAGCGAAGATCTGCATGACGCCGTGGATCCAGGGCGTGGGATTCTCGTGCGTGGCGCCGCGTTTTATCATGGGTGCGAAGAAGACTTGGGCGATTACGGCGCCGAGTTTGCCGAGGCCCGCGCTGAGGCCGTGACCGGTTGATCGGACGCGGGTGGGGAAGATTTCGGCCGGGGTGATGAAGGTTGTTGCGTTGGGTCCTGGGGGGTGTTAGCAAGCAACGATCTTCGAGCGCATTGTACGATGATTCCGAACAGAAGGGGAGAAGTTGAAAGCTTGGAAGACTTACCGAAGTTGAAGAAGAACTGAGCCATGACGTAAAGAACTAGAAGATGAATCTTAGTCAATCCCCTCCACGCAAACCCCAGCACACAGAAAATGACCGTCAAGATAGCGAACCCGCCAATCTGAATCGGTTTCCGGCCAAGCCTGTCAACGGTGAAGACTGTCATCCAGTACCCCGGGATAGCACCCGCGCAGATCAGTACAATCTGGCCCGTAGCCGTGTTCTTCAGGATCGCATACAAATTCTCCTTTTTGTCGAACCCCATAGTGCTCAACAGCGTCGGCGAAGAAAAGCCCAATCCATAGAACGCCAGATCTAAGAAAAACCATGAGAAGGCGGTGCCGAAGAGTTTGATCCCATTCTTCTTTTTCGAGTAGAAACGGAAGATTTCTCCGACTGTGGGGCGGGGCGTCTGGTACTTCGCCATGTCGCGACGGACCTGAGCTTGCTCGACGGGATTGATAGTGTTGCCTGACTTGCCATAGCGATATCGGCGCGTATCCACAGAAGCTTTCTCGATGTCGTAGAGAACATCGAAAGTGTATCGAGGTGTCTCGGGAATGGTAAGACGGTAGTAGAGGGCGAACCACCCCGGAATGCCTCCAAAAGCGATGATAAGGCGCCACATACGATCAACTGCGGCCACACAGTCGCCGCTGCAGGACGCTACGTTTGGCACATCTTGAAGATTCTCCTTATAGATGGCCACGACGATGAGAGCCATGAGCGAGGCGGCGAGTTGGCCTAGACCTTGCATCGCGAACACGGCGGCGACGATACCGCCTCGATGCTTCGTGCTTGCAAATTCTGCGGTTATTACTGCGCTAAGGGGGTAGTCTCCTCCGACGCCTATGCCCATTACTACGCGATAGAAGATGAGGACGCCGACGACGGAGACGGCATTTGATTCTCCGCAGAGGGATTGGGCTAGGGTCGTTGAGATGATAATCATGAGTTCGACGCCGTACATTTTCTTGCGACCGAGTACGTCGGCGAGGTAGCCAAATATAACTTGGCCGAATATTGCGCCTGCTGAGGTTGCGACTTTTATGGCTGTGTCGGCGTTATGAGGCATGACGCCTTTGTGTACCTCATCTTGCCAGTATACCTGTGTGAAATTAGTATCCAACTTGAAAAATCAACCTCGCAAGCTTTTGTTAATATTTGAACCAAATTTTTTTTTTTTTGGCAGAAGTCACGTTGTGGTTGTGGTTGGTACTTACTATTCCGAGCATGATGACAGCCAGATTGATGGCGAAGAGCTAGCCGAGGTCAGCCTCGTGGTTGTACAAAATCAGCGAAAAACGCACACTGTAGGCATCTGTGAAAAATCCTATGCCTGTCACGACGGCAAGTCGGATATGATACCATCCAAAAGGGGCCTTGTCGACTTCTGCCAGCGCCATGCGCCGCCGCTCATTGGGGTCGGCGATGTGGGTCTATGCGCGTTAGTGATGACATTTCAAAGTATAGAAAGCAGCCTCACATAGACACCGGTGGCATCGTGATATGCAGAATTCCCAGCGCGCTGCTGGAATGAGGGCTTGCCCATTTCTGTGTGATCTCTTCCTTGCTGGGGTCAGACAGGCCTAGGTCCGCGTCATTCGAGATAGGTAGGGTCGATAGTACCGGGAGACAGGATCGCAGGCCAACCGGCGCGTGTATCAAAGGAAGGAATGTGTTAGGGTAAGTGATCGGCAGGAAGAGTGTGCTTAGGTCGGCAGCTCAGGCATGGATGATGGACGGTATATGAGCGCAGCCGCATTTCTTTTCGCTCTGCGTTTCTGCTCTCTGGGTAGAGAGAGGGAGCGATAGAGAGATCACGAACTGACGTGCCATGCCATGCGATATCAATTGGCCAGAGGACGGCAGTGCCCTCGACAAGGCTCTTGGGTTGGGGTTAGCGGAAACGCCATGCGGATGGCAGTCGACGAGGGGGAGCACGGGCTGAATGAGCGCCTCTGATTGGTCCATTTCACCACATGTACGAGTTGCCGCATGATTTCGAGACGTGCGAAAAAGCAATTGGTAGCTAGTGGAGCCTTTTCAGCAGCATCAGGATTCTAAAGCGTGTTAGGTTATCTCCATCGTGCAGTCCCAAGCGTGCTTCCGTGCGATCCCGTGTATTGGAACGTGGTTTTTGCCGTCTGCCAGGCCACGGTCGCGGGACCTGCACGGGCGTCATCCAGACGGAGTACAAGGATATCTCTCGGCGCCTATGGAGAGGCGTGAGAGGGGGCATGTTTGCGTTACTGGAGACTGGACCGTCCTTGTAGACGACGCCGACGACGCGTGGGCGTCCGTTCCTGCATGGAGGCAGAAACTTCGCATACGAGGAGCATCAAAAGAAATGCAGTGCTTGGAAGTTCTTGGGGTCATGTCGGTAGAAGACATGCTGAAAAGGAACGATCGTGTGATACTTCCTTTGAGATGGTTCCGCGGGTCCTGCCTCAGCCACCAGGAGATGACGCGCATTGTAAACGGACATTGGAAACATCAGACCGCCGAATACAAGCTTCAGGATTCTAAACTCAAAGTCGAGCTCATGTCTAGGAAGATCAACTCGAGACGTCCGCTAACTAGGACAAATGTCTGTGGACACTCGTCGCGTGTAAAGTGTATCAACGGACTGTATCTGTAGAATTGTATAAGCGCTGGACAAGATACACTCCGGCAAGCAGAGCGAACTGACGCATCGTTATTATAGGCGATGTGCATTGTAGATAGAAAGATATATCGCGCATCAAGGAAAGACAGTGAAAGTGGCCAGAGGGTGTGATGTTATTCGTGACTGCATCGGACGCGATTCTCAATGCGAATTCCGCGCTAGGCCCAGGTTAGCTTCGTTGCTTATTAAGCCCACAAACACGGGCAAAGCCATTTCGACGTTTCGGAGTTCGACTATCGCGACAACAACTTCCCACTAACCAACAGCGTCACGAGGTACGCCGCCCTCAATTTTCCCGTACTGCACACATTTGCTAATAATTACTGCTGCAGTCCCTAATCCACAATGAGTACGCCGCGCCCGCGAAAGCCGCCTTGACGGAGGCCTCGAAAACTGACTGCGATACAGCGAAGGGTACCTCCAGCTTCGGCAAGCGCCACAACAAGACGCACACGCTCTGCAGGCGTTGCGGTACGTTTAAACCCCCCTCCCCCCACGGGCTTCAATGGATTTGCGAAGAGGCGGATACCAGTACAGAGGAGGAAGCGTTGAGGGACATGGGCTGACAGACGACGCACACAGGTCGTCGCTCCCTCCACATCCAGAAGCACACCTGCTCTTCGTGCGGATATCCCGCTGCCAAGATCCGCCAGTGTACGTTCACCTTCGTCAAATGGCAAACGACGAGCGTGGAATAACATAGAACAGTCAACTGGGGCGAGAAGGCCAAGCGAAGGAAGACCACCGGTACCGGCCGCATGCGATACATGAAGAACGTTGCCCGCCGTTTCTCCAACGGATTTCGCAACGGCACCCCCGCCGGCGCCAGGGGACCTTCGACCTCATAAACGATGGAACAGTGACGGTGGTGGTAGAGGGCGTGAGGGGTGAAGGATTCATGGTCGGAAGGCGGGGATTTCTCACTAGCAACTGCTGGGAATTGCTTGGGGCGTTTTTCAGCATCCCTCCTCGGTGGTTTTCCATCCTTGGCAGACGATACGAGGATGGGAGATACCTCTGGGGCTTTGTGGCATAAATAAGGAAAGATTTCATCATGATCTGTCACGAATGAAGACATGTGTTATTGAAGCGGGATCACGGAAATTGGCATACTTGATCCGACAGCCTACTCGCCCCGGATCGGCCTCAAACTTGCGTTGCAGGCATTGCGAAGTGAGAGCCCATCACAGGCGCAAGCTCAATTTCTATCTCACTTATGCCTAGGGTTAGAATACAAATCGTGAAGTGTGTAATATATACCTGGAACGCACTGCACCTCCGACCGATCGGGGACGCCATGACGTCTGGCGCCTTCTCTCATATCCAGCAACGTCCAATGCCATTACCAACGTTCTAGCACTCCTCGCGTTCTATTCACGAACCTTTGCGTTTCCTCGGAGGTCAAAGGCATGCCTTCAATCTATAAATTTCATGGACTGAGCTTGACCTCATGTTGCGCAAATGCCAAACAAAGGCATTGAGGATTAATGCAAGGCCCACGAAACATGGCGGATGAAAAGAAGACTGAGAGAAGCATCGAGGTACTTCCAGCACTTCATTTCCCGTATTGCTCATTACATACTTTTCATACATTAAGGTGTCATATCTCTCACATCAAGGTCCGTGTCCATCATCGCAGATGCTGCTCCGCTCTTCTCCCCTTCACGACCTCTTTCACTGCAACAGCAATAGCCACGGCCAGTAACAGCGCATTGAATGACGCCATCATAAAGAACGGTGCGCCTGGGCCTTTCGAATCAAACAATGCACCTCCCGCTTTCGTCAGCAATAAAATGCCGAACCCACCTAGGAGGCTGTATGTCCCCGCTATCGATCCTTTGAGATGGTTGTGCGATTTGGACGGTCCGGCAGCAGATGGAGGTCTTGAATAGTTCTGCTGGAGCAACGGAGATTCTTCTGAGGCGGGCGTGAGGGTGGGACTTCGTGGTGGGGTTGCGCCGGCTGAGGGATGTCCGTTACTGCTTTGCGCTGTGTCGTCGCTGTGGTTTGAGGCTTCGTCATTGGTCTCGTCGTTGTTGATGCCGCGACCGAGGAGAGCCAGAGAGCAGACGATTGCACCTATCTGACTGATACCAAGCAGAGCCACAACGGGGAAGATGCCACCCGAGCTGTCCTTTGGGACAGGACTAGCGAGAGATCCAAAGGCAGAGTAACCTGCGATGCCTGCCGCTGCCGCGACTAGCAGCGGTAGATTGTACCTTCGATAGTGGGCGGACAGATAGCCAAAGATGGGCGCGCAAAGTAGCGCGATTAACTGGCTGATGCCGGTTAACATGGCTGCGAGCTGATATGCCTTAGGGCATGCGTCTCTGACACTCGCGGGATCCGATGGATCCGGCACCTTGCATTCGCCCGTCGAGAGGAAGTACGTGTTTGTGAAGAGCGGAATGAACAGGCTGATGGCGACGGAGGAAGCGCGCGCGACAAAGCCTCCAACGTAACCCAGTCCGATGTTCGGGGAGCTGAATCCTAACAACACGCTTTCTTTGAACAACCGTGGGTACGATAGTATGCGTTCGCGTGACGAAGGAGCGTCGTGTGTCTTCTGCGGGTCTCTCCGAATAAGCCGTCTCCAAGTCTTCCCTTCCTCACCCGGCAGCTTGCGAAGCCCAAAGAAGCACCCAAGCGAGACCAACAGCGCAATTGTCCCAACAATGTAGAACGCGTCGGCGACAGCCGCGGCAGGTTTCACGCCGATGTTCTGGAACCTCGTCGGTAATGGGAGGAATATGAGCAGTGCTACCAATGCGCCTGATCCAGTGAACATGCCCACCAAGCCCGCGAGATGTGATGTCGACGCTGCCATGTCCTTCTTTACCGTCGTATCATCCGGGACGAGGTCACTGGAGCGGAATCGTGCCGGCGTAATCGTCAACTCGGAGGAGATGGAGGGAGCCATTGCGTGCGAAGCGCCATTCGGCCGCCGACGAGCTGGAGATCGCGGGTCCTCGACGATCTTGACCACCGTCATGGCAGGAAGAATGGCAGTAACCATCGTAGCGCTATTCCACACAGCTATTAGCACCAATCCACAAACCAATTGCCCTTCCAATATGTCCGAAAGCACTCACGTAGCGGTAGCCCCCAAGCTAAACAACAATCTCGCAAGCAACAACTCGGGATACACATTTCCCGCCGCCATAAAAACCCAGAGACTAATCCCCACAATCGCATACCCTACCACAACAACCGTCCTCACACCCACGCGATCACTCAGCAGTCCCCAGCACGGACAAGCCACGAGTGCAACCAGCTCGTCCGCGAAGCCCAGCGTGCCCACCGCGTCGCCAACATTGTGCGACTGGCCGATGCGCTGCGTGATAACGAAGGAGATGCTGCTGTTGAGGAAGACGAGGAAGGAGATTGAGAAGAGCGCGACGCCGAAGAGGTAGGTGCTGATTTGGACGCGGGTCGCCGTGAAGCCGAGCATTTTGATCATCGTCGAGGACGAGGGCTCATCTGAGCTTGTGGTTCCGGGTCGGGCTAGCGAAGAAGCATTGAGCAAGGGCGACGTAGTGTGCAGTCGTTCAGACGTAGTCGAGATGGGTCAAGGTGCGTGATCTCGATGACGATCGTGGCTTGTGGTGTTGAGTCCGTGCGTGAGCCCACAGCACCACCATAGCACGTGATCTCTCATTCCGCCTCGCTTGTGTGTAAGATCGGATCGCGATCCCGCCGTGGCTGCGCGATCAATCTCAACGTTCTGGAAGCGATAAGACGCCTCAATAAGGAATACGCACGCAAGATCACTCCGTTCTCCATTCAGCCACGACTAAGACAAGACTGAATTGCAGCCATCTTGACTAATCTAGCACGTTCAGAAAGAGATAGAGAGCCCGACAATAATTACCCATTGGCGATCCAAATCACCGAAATCCAAACGCCACGCCATGCACAAAAGCGAAGTTCAGGTGTCTATCTAAGCCACAGAAATAATGAGACAGTTTCAAAAACCGCAATGATCGCCTCAACCACCGGATCCCCACACCACACCGGTAAGCTCAGCACAAACGTGCTGAAACAATCTCATACCTTGCTCCAACCATATTGCTTGCCCTTTCCTTGGTTCTCGCCCCAGTACTCGGCGCTTTTCTTGTAATCGCCCTTCTCGACACCTTCGTTGTACAGCTTGCGCGCCGTGGCGGCGCGGGCGGTGTCACGGGGTGTTAGCGAGAATTTGAATGGAAGTGGTTTCGCGATGAGAAGTGTGGAGTAGTCGAGTGTGGGATCGATCTTGCTGGCAGCTTGTTTGGGCATTTCCACTGCTTGCCTAATCGTATCCTTGATGGCGACAGGGAAGGATCCGGGATACATGTACTTTGAGAGGATGACATCTTCCTTGGTGGGCGATGTGGGTTCTTCAGTTCCAGTGTTCAACTCCTCCTGGGAGATGGATGCCTTCTCGTTCAAACCAATGGAATGATTCTCGACCTTTTCCGGATCAGCAACGACTGCAGGCTCGGGAATTGGGCCAGAAATGTCTTCCGGCCTCCTCGCAATGTTGAATAGCCAGGCGATAGATCCAATACCAATGAACATGTCCTCGTCAGCGACAGTTTGACCCTGGCACGTTCTTCGTCCATAGCCGAACTGGGAGCAGTTGATGACAGTAGGGAACTCGGTAAGCGGCTCTCGGTACGTAGGCCAGCCAGGCTCAACCCATCGGAGCGGGTTGAAAGCCTCTGGATCCGGGAACACGGTGGGGTCGCGAGCAATTGCCCTACAGATCGTTAGAGGTGTTCGGTCTGTGGCAGGGAACTTCAGAACTCACCATTCCAACGGGTGCATGACACTTCCCTTGGGAATGAAGTAGCCGTTATACTCGTCGTCTTGGGTCAACGCATGTGGAATACCCGTAGGGACAGGTGGGCGCCAGCGCAAGCACTCTCGAATCACTGCGCGGAGGAAAGGAAGGTTCGGTCGGTCCTCAGCTCTAGGGAGGCGGTCTCCACAGACTCGGTCTATCTCCTCTTGGAGCATAGGTAGATACTGTGGATAGAAGCACATCGCAAGACAGAAAGTCTGCATCGGAGCGGCGATAGTTAATGCACCAGCGATACCGTGCATGCCAACGGCATATGCGCCTTCCAGTTCGTAGGTGAATCCCCATTTGCTGCGATTGTCGAGGAATAATTTCATCCAAGACTGTGTAGCCTTCTTTTCTTGGATATCCTGCTCGACTTGGCCTTGCATAATCTCGAAGAATCTCCGTTCAGTCCCAGCACGTCTCCGTTCCCATGCCTTAGCTGGAGAGAGCCAGTCGGGGAGGGACATGACAAAGGGGATCTTATTTCCAAGTGCGCCAGTAGGCGAAACACCAATCAACAGCTCGCGGGCGCGCTGCTTGAGCTCATCGCTGGCTTCGCTACGGCCCCATGCGAGACGGCACGTAACACGGGCGATGAACGATTCGAGGGCGTGATTGTAACGTTCCGGCTTATCCAGTAGCTCGACCAGCATTCTCTTCGCTTCTGTTTCGGGGTAGCGGTTGAACATGGCCTTCTCCGATTCGCGCATGATAACGTTCGCAAACTTCCTCTGCCTAGTCCAGCCCTCTAGGTAGTGTTAGCGAAGCCCCTTCAGTCGTTATGGGAAGCTTACCATTCTTGCTTAACAGAGGAAGGTACTGTGCACTGGTTCGATTGTCGCTCAACAAGGCCGGAATGTGTGGTCGATCAGAGTAAATGGCCCCTTTCTTGGACAAAAGATCACGAGCAATCTGGTCCGACGAGATCCAAACGTGATTGCTGCCGGCTAGATTAACCTGGTAGATGGGACCATACTCTTTGCCCCAGTCCGCGAACTTGATAAACCCATTCTTCTCAGGTACGTCGGGTACAGAGCCTATGATGGGGTAACCTACAAATGTATATGTTAGCCATTACTCTGAGCGTAGAAAATGGAACCATCGCAAACGATGCGTGAATGCAGAATAGTGTTCGCACCTTTGGGTCCTGGAAGCTTCTTTAATCCGGCTGGTATCCTTTGACTCCGAGAAGCTGTAAAGGCTTTCCATAGCACATAAATCAGCAGAGACGATGCTGCGAATATAAGAGTAAGAGCCGCCATGACGGCTAGTGGTATTGTGAAGACGATTTGACGAGGTTAATTCAGGGCCCTGAGGGTATGGAAAAGAAGGGAAAGAGACACACAGCGCACGCAAAAAAGCGGAGTGCACCATACATATATGATCTGCGAAGCTATGGTGGGACGCCGGCTGCGTGAACCCTGAGCAGGCCCCCGGGTAAGCGAGGGATTTGCGGCACCGTACCACCCGCCAGCAAGGCGAGACATAGTGTGTGAAGGTCGGCGATGCGGGCTGCCAACACTGACACAAGAAACCTAAACATCGTAGCTAGGCCGCTTCGCTTGTTCTCCATGCTGACTGGCCTGCAGCGTGCATGTGGTGGGGATGATTCTCGACCAAAGGGAACTGCCTGTCACAACCGCATTGGGGCGTAGTCCCCACGTCCGAAGTCCGCGGTAGGTCTGATATGATACCAGAACTGGCGGAAACAGCAGCCCAAGACCGACTGCTAGCTCACGAGATCAGCATACGCGGAAGTCGGCAAGGATCCACAGCAGAGGACGAAACAGAAAGGGTTCGTTGGCAGCGCAGAGTGAGGACAACCGCATGGCGTGTCAAGCTCAGAGGTATCCCGGATAAATTGGCGTGGTTCAGAAATCGGTTGTGTACTGCAATTCTGCCTAATGCGTATCATGCTCCCAGTCAAATCCGAGAGATAGAGAATGCTTGCGCAGATCTGAGATGCTAAATTGCTTTCTGCAGGGCGTTCGTCGGTGGATCGGTGGCTGGGTAGGCGGTGTCTGATAGCGTGCCACGGCGGAGGTACGTCACACCAGTTATCCTTGGACAGCGTTGTCCAAGGGGACTTTGTTGTTGGTGGTGGTGAGTGACAAAGTCATGATCGGCCATCCGGACGTTACTCGTAATTTGCGTCTAATCTATTCTGGGATGGGGCTCAGCCAATGAGGCGTCGCACCCGTCACTAGCGCCTGATCAGGCAAGCGGCTGTTGCAGATCTCACCTGCTCCAAACGCGAGACCCCTGCACGGCTGCCAGGATCCGAGCTCGCGCATATAAAATCTCGAGTGTGGAGAGCCGACGCAGAAAGTCCGACGCCTGAGCATCGAGCATTCTTGATTCCTTCGCCTTCTTGGTGGCGCATTATGCTGCCATCCGGTCAGGCCCGCTGACCAGCGCGAGCTTTGGTTCGCACAAGCCACCTCCACGCGGCACACTGGTCGGTACCTACAAATCCCTTTACGCCGACAGAAGCTGGATCGCAGCATCTACATAGGCTGAATGACGTATTTTGAGTTCTCTGCATGAAAACGCTGATATGAGAATGAGAGTCAACATAGGCAGCACTTCATTTGCTTGCCGGATTGCGAGGCAGCTTCGGAGAACTCAAACATTGCCGGAAACTCACGATATTTTCGCAGTCGCCAAGCCGAATCGTTCTGACTTTGAAACGCCGCGTGGATTGCCAACCTCTATTCGCCAAGATTAAAGACTGGTGGAGCCAGAGTGCGCAACCGCTCCTACTTCGGTGCACATTCCTGAAGCCTCCTCACAACAAGATCATAATACCACGCAAAAAATACACTCAGCCCTCGCTTGAGCTCTTGGTAGCAGCACGCCAGGCGATTCGTCAACCCAAAACCTTCTCATCCCTCGAGATTGGCCCGACTCTACATGGCTTTGTTCCCACAATCGCGGACCCCCGCTCTATGGTGTCGTATGTCTCACCCTATCCAGCGCTCGATGTTCCCTTCTTCTATGGCCTTCGATCGTATCATTGAAAGACACTCGAGATGACGAGCATGGTGGCGTGGCCGGAGCTTTAGCTCCTGCACGCTACAGAATGTGGAGGCCGTCGAGTGGATTGGAGAACGCCCGTTAGCCGCGGAACCTAACCGCCACAGAGCGATGGAAGCCGCCATGTGCATTCAAAAAAGCTCCGATCCGGAGAGGGACCGACAAATGTGCGCACGCTGACTCCATCGTCAGATGTCAAGGTTTCCCAACGCTTTGACGATAAGATTGCTACATTTAGCAACTTTGTTCGAGATTGTGTGAGATTTAGCGGGCATTCTGGCGAGTAGTGGGCCACCTAGGCTCCGCCATCTTGGCCGCATGCTCAGACGAGGTGGTCGCAACAAACGTTCGCCCAGCACCCAGCTCTCTACCTATCAATATTGAAGATATCCTCCCAGGAGTCATTGACGTGGGAATGCTCCTCGGGGTATCGGTACCTTATCCGGACCTTGCCGGAAATAAATCCGTTACGCAGACGGTGGAGACTGAAGCCTCGGTATGTTCTCAAAAGCCACGTCATGGCTCACTTTTGGTCTTTAAACCCTTCAGTACCGTGGGCAATATCCCTTTGTTCCACCCGACGACCAACTCCATGGGCTCATCAAGACTTCTTAGACTGTCAACAGAGTTGGACGAGCGACGGGA